>VYXB01003880.1:1813043-1867414 GCA_013397135.1 Pachyramphus minor | reverse complement strand
TTGCATTCTGGTTTTGTGTTTTGGTGTTTGGTGGTTTTTTGTGTTTGTTTTTTTTTTTTTTTAATTATTATTATTTTATTTTGTTTTTTATTTTCCTTTTTTTCCTAACCCCTCTCTCCATGTTGGATGAAGGGGGTGCTGCATCCCCCGCCTCGGGGCTCGCCGGTCCCTCTGCCGTGAGAAGCGCAGGCCCGGGCCCCACCGCTGCGTCCCGCTGGAAGTGTTCTCGGGGAGGGAGCACGAGTGGGACCCGAAGCGGGAAATGCAGCACCCTCTGCATCCAACCCTCTGTATCTGGGACCCAGCAGGCTGGAGCTGCTGTCGAGGTGCCTTCTCGCCCTTCGTCGCCAGCGGGGGCGGCCGTGGGGATGCTGAAGCGATCCAGACGCAGGAGTCCAATCTTCTGGTGGCATCTAAATAAAACTTGGTGGCTGTATTTTTCACTCCTTCGTGCCCAGAAAGTGTTACTGGCTGAGATGTTGAATAGCAGATACTCTCCTCTTTTGGTAATCTGCTGGTCCTATGAAGTGCCTGTCCTTGGGGTGAAATTTGACCACGGAAATTTGACCACGTGCTTTTCAGCTAGTGGAGAAATTCCTAGTTTATGCTTAGTGTTTCTCTCCGTGATGTTTTGTATGCAACCTAAAATCCAGTAATTAAGTAGTCCTTTGTATGAAGGTGCTGACATCAGGATTTTTGTGTGTATGTGTTTTAAGTGAGCAGCCTGAAACAGCACTTCAGGTGTTATTTTTCATCATTATGTTGTAGCCTTATTGTAAAGAAGCTCGTTCTTTCAGGTTTGCAGAAGGTTGGGGATTATAGAAGTTGATTATTTTGGACTGCAGTTCACTGGCAGCAAAGGGGAGAATCTATGGCTGAATTTGAGGAACAGGATCTCCCAACAGATGGATGGTTTAGCCCCTTACCGGTTGAAATTGAGAGTCAAGTTTTTTGTTGAGCCACATCTTATTTTACAGGAACAGACAAGGTAAGGTAAATATGGCTGTAAGTAGATTTAATGTAATGCTTTGTTTTCAATTTCTGTAACTTATGAAAGTGATTGCACATTCGATTTATGTTTATCTTCTGGTAATTTTACTTGACTTTTCTGTGTAGTTTTACAATCTTAGTGTTAAGTTTTGTTATTGGTTTTTTTCCCCTTTTAAGAATTAAACTGGTAACATTAAGTATTGTGTAGCTATCAGTAAGTAATTACAGTGGGTAATTTTGTGAGCACTCAGTGCTGGAAGTTGAAGAAACTAAGCTACCAGTAGCAGACTTTTTATATGGTATTTGTGTGTCCGATAGTAACCCCTGTTCTGTGATGTTACTCTAGGTCATTCTGAACTGCTGGTACAGAAAGGCAGGAAACAATTCCTCCTACAGAGCAAAAAACTTGCTGAATTCCTTTTTGTCTGGTATTATGTTACAGTAACTTTCAAATAGCTACAGGCCCTTAGAGGCTACAAAAGAAACAGCTGTTTCACTTCTGTGGCCAGTCCTCTTAACTAAATTATTATACTGTCAGTAAATTAGTCTTCTAAGATTAGTAGTGAATACTCATTTTTACTCCTTGAGTTTGATTACCACATGAATTGCAGTTGCATTATCTTTAAAGGAAGCTTTGCATGTATGTATTTCGTACAACTAATTTTTCTAGTTAACCTTTGATGGTACAGTTAGTGTAAATTGGGCCAGTTGAAATCTAGTGTCAGTATGATAGTACCAAACACATTTTTCACTACTCACCTTAACTTGGTAATTTCAGAATTAAGACCATGAATGCAACATGGTGGTTTCTGCACAGAATGTTTGTCTAAGGAATTTGGTTGGATGCTGATGGTCTTATGTGGTGTTTATTTCAAAGCAAAATGGTTTTGAGTTAGAAGCATGCATGTATTGCTGTATTTTTTCATCTAATGTGCAGGGGAGAGGCTTTGGGGGCACAGTGGCTTCAGCTTACCAATCTGGTTGAATTTTTCAGAATGCTATGCTGTTAGACCATGGTTGTCCTGTATAATAGCTTCAGCTAGGCAAATGCAGTCATGCTAAATTACAGTTTTTTTGAAAAAAAAAGAATTCTTCTATTCATAGCATATCTTTGGGCTCTCTTTGAGTATTTTTCTTAAAGAAACTAGTCCTCATATTTAAATATTCTCAGTAAGTATAAAACCAAATAACAAAGGGTTTTTATGTAGAACAAAAGGAGCCACACAACTTCATACCTGATGAGGTAGAAGAGATTACCCTGAGCATGTTGGATGTGCCTCCACTCAGAACAATCAGGGTGAAAATCTGAGGAAACCCAAAACTGGTGGGTTTTTTTATGCTATCATTGATGAATGCTTGCTCAGCTTTACAAGGTTTTTACAGACATCTGTGTTCCTGCCTTCAACACTGTCAATGCAAGACTTGGCAGGTGGTACAAGTTAATAGAGAGCTTGAACTGATGAAAGATGCCCCAGGGGCCTTAAAGACTGGGTTGTGGAGCTAAAATGTAACAGAGCTTATACACCTATATCAAAGTAGCAGGTATTTCTCCACTGTAAAGATGACTTTAAAAGGATGTAGGTGGGACAAGCTTTCTTTTGTGTATTAATTATGACTACTCTGAAACTAATACTTTTAACAAGAAATTTTAAAATCGAGTGTCAGGCATCAAAAGAGTTATATTATAAACAAATAGAAGTTGTACATCAGCTTGCAATAATTGCCTTTTAGTTGTGTATGCCCAGTAGTCTATAAGTAGCAGACCTAGAATTCCAGTACCTGTGGTTAATGTCTGTTCCTGTGTTGTTGGTACTGAGTTTCAGTAGATTTACTCTTTTTCTGCTCAGGTCTGCTTGAGGATTTACATATGCATGTAACTGAATTCATACTTTGTGTGTAAGCATGTTTGGTATCAAGGAACAGATGTAAAACTTGTTAAACCTGTTGCTGAATATGCTATGATAAATATATCATAGAATTGTAAGGATTAGCTGTACAGTTACAGCTGATACCTTGTTTCTTTCCCTTACCTGCTGGTTGAGGAAGAAAGTGATGAGTATCCTTGGTTTCCTTTAGCAGTTATGTCCACATCTGATGTAATTGGGTGTTTCTGGCAGAGCTGTTGTCTTCTGGTCCTGTGTGTGAAGAGCAGTGGGGAAGCCTTCCAGTCTTTTGCTTGCTGCCTCTGATGCAGTTTTTACATATAAATTCGATGTGTGTTGAGACTGCTTTTGCAATCTGGGAAGCTGCAAGTAATTCTAAATTTTGTTGATATGCCTCATCATGATTATAATAGCAAGTGTTGTGACTGAGTTGTTACAAGGTCTTTTCTATATACTTTGGAAGCTTTGCCAACCCCAGTTGCACTGCTTCATTAGAGATTCTTGCCATGCGCTTTGATTTATAACTCAGGTGTATGTTTGTTTGAAGCAATTTAATAATCAGGTTTCTACATGCTCTGAAAGCTGATCCGGCAACTGAACATCAACCTCTGCTTCTGTTATCTTTAATCAGCCAGTAGAAGATCGTAGCCTTATGTATTTTAATCTTATGCAAGGGAGCTCTCTTGTCTCAAAGGTAGAGCAGGTTATAATTGTACCTCTGACCACTATGGCAACAAACCACCTTTACTAAGCACTTTGGGAATTGGAGAATTGCATGGAAAAACTTTCTTACTACACTTTTTTCCCTTCTACAGGGCTAAATGCAGTTTATTTCTATTCTTTGGATCACAATATCTAATTTTTTATTTGACTGCCTGGTACTGAATTTTGCCACATGATTTCATAGCTTAGAATTGTTTTCAATGGAATGAAAGTGCTTCACTGGAAGAATGTCACTCAAATTTAATCTGCTGCTGTCAGAGTTTTACAAACAAGTCTAAAATGTGAACAGTGTGTTGCTATAGAGAATTTGAATATCTACACATTTTCCTTTGAATGGAAAATCACATTGGCTTTAAAAGGACTGCTCTTTGCTTAAAGATACATGTGATAGTCCAAGATCGATATCATAAGCTCTGGCTTGTGTCACCTTTTTTTTCGCACAATTTTCTGTATTTTTTGATAGGTTGTGCAACAGCTAGGAAAAAAACCCTGCTTTTCACTTCTTTTACTGAATGATTTGTGGGTGGTTCACATATCAACTGTTAGGAAGTGTTGAATTGCCGTAATGAGTTGGGGCTTAAAGAGAGGATTATACTTCACTAATCGGAATTTTCAGGAGACTTTTTGACTGGGGACGGGTGAGATGCCTGGCAGCAGTGCCGGCCCTGCCGTGCCGCTTGTGGGGCACTCCCGGTGGTACCGGAGCCCTCAGGGATTGTAGCTCCAGGTCAGTGACTGGGAGTAGCCCTGTCCCACAGCAGCTCCGGGGTCGGGCAACCCGGCAGCACCAGGTTGGGCTTCCCATCTCTGTCCTGGGGCAGAAAGTTCTGTGGCTCCGGCCACGAGCATTTTGTTCAACAAGGATCAGAGGACTCCTGAAATTTGCATCCACCTTTTAACAAGTGGGAGCGTTTGCCTAGCCGTGCAAGAGGCGAATTGAGCACAGCACCTCTCCAGGAGGACGAGTGGTTCTAGATCTGGCAGGATCAAGTCAAATTCATGGCGATTGCAAAAAAGAATTTCTCAAGTGAATAACTTTTCAAACACTGTAACATTTACCCAGATATACATCAAAATGGGCAAAGTTATTTGTCTTGTGTAGTATGACTGAAAATCAAATATAAGCCACGACAATTTAAAGTAACATACCAAATTCAGGCAAGCCACACAGTATCACAAAGCATTCAGAAGAGCTGTAGTTTGCCAGCCTTAGAAGTGGTAGTTGCTGTTTTTGAGGCTGTTAAAAGGTGTGTGATGTTTGGCAGTATTTGAATTATATTTACAAAGTACATTGGTTTTGCAGTGTTATCTAGTTGTATTGATGACTTAGTAGAAATCAAGTACTGACTTGTAAAATATGTTGAGCAGTCAGATACATATAGTAGGTAGAAAATGAGGAAAAACATTCTATTATCCTATAGCATTGGCTAGCCAGAGCAGCAGAGACATGATATTTGTTCCAATGGAATAAAAGTCTGCTGTAATAAACAGGGTGAATTTAATGGATCAGTTTGTCTAAATCAAAGTTGAATTGCAGTTGGTAACCTTTCACCCACTCTGCTGAGAGTAAATAAGAACAAAAGATACTGAGGACCATAATCGTACACTTTGCTTTCTCATGTGGGGTGGCCTTACATCTGCTTCTAAAAACAGAATTGTATTCTATGGATTTTGAGATCTTTATCAATATATTTTTAGGGAGAACAATTAATGCTTCTTAATTTTGACTCCTTTAGATTACAGAGAGTGGTAAATTTACTTCACAGTAGGAAAGAGCCTTAACCTGTGGTAAGCAGTGTCATACCCCAAAGATAAGGAATTTGGCAGTTCCTTCGGATATATGCTAAGATTCTTGCCAGTAGTCTGGGAAGAGAAAGATCTTTTGGTTATGCTTCTAGTTTAGGAATCATTAGTCATATGCAGATACCTTTTTTTTTTTTTGTAAAGGATCGGGGTTTGTCACTTTTTCCACTAACAGCTAAATTGAGAGCCTTAAATTTTTAGCTTTCTATTTCTATTTGTTCTGTTTTTCTTGATTATAAAAAAGTAGTAGAAACTACTACTAGTAGTGCAAAACTCCAATTCCTAATGAATGTGATTGTCTTCAATTAGTTACAAAAGACAAATTAATTTGGTATTATGCTCACCACTTCATAGTACTTTTTTTTGTGGAGTTATTGCCCGTGCAGTTGGATGAACACTAACTAGGTGATTTGCCTGCTGTAGGAATTTCATTGTGGTGAAATACTGATGTCTGTTTCTGGTAGCACTGTTCAGTATGTGCATAAATTGCTTCAGAGGGAGGGAAAAAGCAATTGATGTGATTGATATCTGGGTCTATCACTTTGGTTTGTTAGCTATATTTTTTTTTTGTGAAATGGACCATCTGCTTAAATCTCCTTCCAGCTTCCCCTTTCTATAGTATTTGTATCAAATTACTTATGTCCAACTGTAATACATTATCTTACTGTACATTTGATTTTATTGAGTGTTTTAATAAGCACATATAACTTGAATTATATGAAAAACACAGATGCAAAATAAATATGAAGTCACTAGTGTAGCTAGTGCTTGAAGAAAGCCTGTGATGCTGTTCTAAAACTGCTTTTTGTTCTTTCGGAATGGAAAAAATCTTCCTGGGCAATGATTTCTGTAGTATAGCTTTGGAAAACTAATGTGTTGCTCTCTAATCAGTGTTTCTATGTACTGTTTTGAACTACCAGACTCAAAGGAAATGTTCTGTAATTGAATACACAGGTACATTTAGGCACCATGAGGCTCAGAGGGGAAGTTAAGACTATTTGAGGTGATAAAGACTGTCTTCTGTACCAATGCTGTCACATGTTGAGAACTTGTGCTGCAACTGCAATGAAAAATTCTGTTTGTCCTTAAACCTGCTACTAGTTGTTCAATGTCCCAATATGTCTGACAGGTGTTAGGATGAGTAGGAGCCACAATAATTGATGGGCAAAGTTCAGTTGTAAAGATTTAAAGATTAAACGAAACTTTGGCAAGAGTAGTACGAAGCTGCAGAATGTGTTAAGAGAATGTTGAGGCTTGGGGGGTAGGGTAGGAAACATACATTTTGTGTGAGTGAGTTACTTCTCAAATTTATAACAAGTAATATTAATGCATCATGTGTAACTGAAGCAATGAATGATGCAGAAACAAACATTTAGTTTCTTATATGGTGGACAAATTAAGGCATTTCACCAGCAATGTTGGAAATGTAGCCTTAGAGAATTTACAAACAGTTCAGTTTTCACAGTTCATTGTTCTAAAGGTTGCTAGGTAAAAATTCCACTAAGTGTAAAATATTAGTGCTGAAATAATTCCTTGAAAAAATGAGTATTCTCTTACTGCACAACCTAACTATCTTTAGAGGTGGGAGAAGCTTTAACAATTTTTTTATTGTACCTAGAGAGTCCAGGAGAGAGGGAGGGATGGTGGATTAGGTCACAATCTAATCTACAAAAACTTACATAGACACTTTCTATGTAACTAATAGAATCTGCAATACAACCAGGTTTTCTACAGACCTCTTTCTACGATCTCTTGAGTCCTTTAGAATTTGCAGAATTAGATAGGGAATTCCCTCAAGGCTTCTAATGCTTTAGTTTTGCTTGACTATATTTAGCAATAAAAACACATTCTTATGCCTTCTGCTTTAAGGGTCAAAAAACACTGCTTAGTTTTGTGTGAAAAAAGGAAAATCTGCTTTTTTAATCATATTCTGGCTAGTGTCATTTTTTGAACCTTTGAATGGGGGGTGATTTTACAATGGATATTAGTATAACTTTGGAGCAGTGCAATCTGAGTATGGTTGGATGGGCTAATCAAATCACTTTTTCAGGTGTATAAAATGTTTGCAGCCCTCACGGTCCTACAATTTCTAGATGTCTTTCTTTCATCAAACACACTTAAGGACTCAAAATGGAGAAAAAAAACCCCCAAACCCAGCAGCGAATTTGCTGCCTGAACTTCAGTTCAGGGCAGCTGCTCTGCAGATCAGTATGAAGTCTTTCACTGATCTATTAAGGGTGCAGTTTTGGTTATTTAGGTGCAGACCAATGACTTAGTGAGATGGACTGTTTAAATACAGGTGGGTTTGTCTGTTTTCTGTGACAATAAAATAGCTTATCATAGTGTAAGCTGGGACATGAATTTGCACACCTTTAGTTACTTTGCAGTAACTGCCATTTATATGTGCTGTAACTTTGTTCCATTTATCAGAAAAATACAAAGTAGCTGAGTCTCTGAAATATGTTTTCCCTTGTGTGATATGAGCCAGTTATGTGAAGTTACTGCATATTGGCTGATGTGATGCTATTTCACATTTTCCTTAAACTCATTTGTCTTCCTATACCATTGCTGGCTTTTTAGTAATGGAATGTGACAAGCCATGCATCTGCTGTAGCTGTTTCTGTAATGTATCTGTATTTGCAGGAGCAATATTTTGGTTTTCGTCTTCCCTTGTGATGTCATTAAGGTCTTTCCAGAAAGAGGAGAAGTCTTGATTTTCCCCTGTGTAGTCAGTGCTGTTGTATGCATAAAAAACCCTGAAGATACAAACATTTAGGTGTGGTAGTTGTAAATGTGTGTCAGCTAATGAGAATTAAATTGTCAGATCTTTCTTTGAAATACTGTATTTGTAATTAGTACTTAGTTAAAATGACTGAAAATCCTGTCTTTGTATTGTCAGAGGATTGAGTGCATGAGAAGCTGTTTATTTTATGAAGTGTTGATTGGAGTCATGGAAATGCCTACTAATTTGAATTTGTTTTGCCCATAGTGTTTTAGTAATTTATTGAGTACTTTGGCTTTATGGACTAAGCCCCAAAAGGAGTCTGTACAATCCAAGTATTTTACAAGGCCACAGATATGTATTTCTGTGGCCCAGGCTGAAAGAACTATGAATCAGCAGGGTAGGAGAAAGGGATTGGAGCAGAAGTTTGAGGCTTTGAAAAAAGAGCCCTAACAAGGAATAACCTGCTAACAGTGGAGACAACTCTACTGCCTGAAGTTCTGGTCCTCTTGCCATCTAAACTTGTATCCTGCACAGCATGAGGATATTGGCTTGCACCAGACTCCCGCTAGCACTGCTGAAGAACCCTTGATGTCTAGACAAGATTGAGAACCCTTGATGTCTAGACATCAGAGCAATGGGATTAAGTGCTTGTGTCACAACTGCAGGGATACTCTAGCCTGCCTCAAATAGCTTGCAAAGGAAGGTGTTGGAGCTGTGACGTGTTGCAGGAAATCGATTGTAAGGCAACTTAGGGGATAAGGGGGCATCTTTTGGGCTGCTATCTTCTTAGTTGCAACATTTACCACAGTAGAGCTAACAATGAACGTGAATTTTGCAAATTCTGTAATTGCTCATAATGCTGAAAAAAAGTCCTATTTGCCCTGTTGTACAAAAGAATTTTAGAATGCTACAACAGAATATATGTAAGATATCATTCAATTCCCGTTGGAAGGAAAGCTAATCATTTACTAGCATCTTCAGCTTCAGTGATGAGTGATTCAGTACAGCTTTTCTTAAAAGTAGATCACAATTACTTTTAGAAAAGTAAATATTCCATTCCAGTGGAAGCCAAGACACATCATTGTGGGTGCTAGGCTTCATTTATAGAAATATTTTTTCAGTGATTTGTAACTGTGATATGTAATTCTGCATCTGCTTTCCATAAATATGTGGAGTCCTAAGAACAAATGGTAAGATGTTTATTTTGTCCCCTGAGGAGAGAGAAAAGGGTGATTTTGTAGAAATTAAAGTAGCCTATAGGGGAAACTAACATGCTGCTGGTAATGCTGGTGGAAGTGTTCATTTGTCTATCAACTGACCTATTAGACAGCTAAGAGCAACTTTGTGAATTTTCAGCAAATTCTTGAATCTGCCTTGGCCCCAAGTGTAAAGGTTGGTCTGATAAATGCTTACACAGAAGATGTTTTTGTGTTGTTCCATGATACCTTTTCAGGTGTTTCAAGTTGTTCTGTTAATCATGTCACTTATCTTCCCTTAAATGTAGTGGCAAAGGCATTTCCACTGTGTAGAGAAAGTATGGCTTCTCCTCTTCCATGACAGAAGTGTGTATGCTGTTTTGAGCTGTTCTTCCCAAATTTGCTTTTGTGAACTGCAGGATAACTTGTAAATGGCAACCAAAAATTTAAACATAGGAAAGTAATTCAAATATTTCACTAATATTTTGTTCACTGAATTGAAATGACTAAATGGCATTAGGAGTTAAAGCAGTCCTTACTGTTAAGAACATGATTAAAATGCTCATTTCTTTTAATAGTACTTTTAGACACCATCTTCAGTTGTAGCCTGTAGTTTAAGGGTAAGTGAGTAAGATGGAGGTCATTTTCTTTCCCTTGTGCCAGACTTCCTCTACTTGGTACAACTATCATAAATTCTTGATTACCAAACTAAAGTTACCAAATATATCTGTTATTTGATATGTCTTGATTACAAACATCATCTAACAATTTGTGTAAGCAAATGTTTCTGATTCTATTGCAGGCATATGTTTTTCTTGCATATAAAAGAAGATCTTCTCTCTGGTAATCTTCAGTGTTCTTCAGAGCATGCAATTGAACTTAGTGCATTGTTGGCACAGATGAAGTTTGGAGATTATAACCAGAACACTGCCAAGTACAATTATGAAGAGTTGTGTGCAAAAGAGCTCACCACTACCATTTTGGAGAGGTAAAAAGAGCACAATGATACAGACTCCTTTTTGGAGATAAACAGCAGAAGATGTTATGCCCTTAATTGCTGGTGCTATATTGTAAAACAATTTAGATAGCTTGGGAGATCAAAATACAACCTGAATTTGATGTTCTGATTTCAGTTAATCTTTAAGCTCAGTTATGAGGGATTTTTTCTTTTGTGAAAAGCAAAAGCTGCCCAAACTCTAGTACTTAGGAAAACAGGTATCTAAGGTATCTTAGCACCTGGAGCAGGGGAATAAATTGTAAATATGTCTTAGACCTACACTGGTGAATGAAAGTAGCAGGAATTTATCTGACTTAGTACCACTTACTGAGTTGTAAACAAAATTCACAGATACATTCCATAGCTCGATTCCTAAATATCAGGAAACTTTGTGTCCTTCTTGTGTGTAGTGTTTTTTAGTTATGAACTTAGTGTTGGTTCAGGGAAATATATTGGGGGTCATGGTGTTCATTTGAAAGCCTTGATTACATGTAGCTTTTTCATTTGTAAGGCATTCTTGGGATGTTTTGGTAATTCTCAATTATTTCCAGTTCACAATTACTGGAAATCTATAGGCAGCTAAAGCAGGTCAGGAGCACTTAATAATCCGTTTAACTAGGTCGTCTAAAAACCCATGTTAAAGCAAGCTGCTGACAGTAACAGCACACGCTTGAGTTCTATCACCTATTCTTAATCTTTTTATCAACAGCATTATTGCAAAGCATAAAGAGCTAGAAGGTCTGAGTCAAGCATCTGCTGAATACCAGATTCTACAGATTGTTACAACATTGGAGAACTATGGGGTAGAGTGGCACTCAGTGAGAGATAGTGAAGGGCAAAAACTGCTTATTGGTGTTGGACCTGAAGGCATATCCATCTGTAAAGATGACTTAAGTCCGATCAACAGGTATGTGTTTTGTGGAACCAGTTGCTTGATCAATTTTTCAGAAGTACTGAGCACGCCTCTAGTTTTTACATAAATACACAACTGCTCTGAATTACTAGAAGTGGCTGTTGGGATGCAGGGTCTGAGGACACTGCCTGCTTATAATCAAGATAACAAGTGGCCTTAATACTCTTGATTTTTGTGTATTTTTGAGGCAGCATCTACAATCCAGCATTACTGACAATAGAGGTGATTGTAACTTCTGGTAAAAGTGTGATGCAGTAGTTTGTGGAAAATGCCCTTATCCTTACCAGCTAAATAAGCTTTCTTTTTTTATATTAATTTATAGGATTGCTTATCCTGTTGTCCAAATGGCAACTCAGTCTGGGAAGAATGTATATCTGACTGTTACCAAGGAGTCTGGTAATAGTGTAGTTCTCTTGTTTAAGATGATCAGTACAAGGGCAGCAAGTGGGCTCTACAGAGCAATTACAGAGACACATGCATTTTACAGGTCAGTATTGCCACTAGAGTCATCTGCTGCTACTGCTCTTCTCCAGTATTGGAATTAAGTGCTTAAACAGCCAGTGATCTGACTGCACTTTGGAAATACTCTGCCAAATTTCATTGTCTTTGCAGCCTCTACTTTCCTCTTAAGTCCAGAAGCTGAACAGGTTTTTCTGTTTTCTGGGAAAGTAAGCAAGAAAAGTAAGCAAAATTTTTCCCCTATAACAGTACTTGGGTATATAAACTTTATGTTCCTTGATACTTCATAAACAATACGTTCAGTGTTTTGTCCTCATGTAAGTGGGAGAATGAGAGCAATGGAGAAGATCCTCTCATTCCGAATACTTAGATCCTTTATTGGCTTTTCCAGTTATGTTATCTGTATGCCACTTTCCCATCCCATGTATTTAAATCTTCTTACAGTTCCTCTGTCCTCGCTCACATGCCCAGGATTTTGTTTCATGACAGCAGCTGTATCCTATTCTATTGCTCTTTGAGGCAGAGGTGCTATATTCACTTGTTAATGCTGATTTTTAAAACCCCCTTTCATTCCTCCTGTGATGTCCAACACTGATCAGTAGAACTGGCTGTCAAAGACACTTAGCAGTGTTTTCTTAAAATTACCTACCATATATCAGTTTCAATTACTTCTTGATCTGTGTCTCTGCTTTTAACTTCTGCTGTCCTTCACAGTTTCTGATTTTAATTCAAGCAGAATTTTAGTTTGGCAATAGCATTTGGCCATAAGCTTAGATCTTGGACCTTAGGCCCTGTGAGGCTGTAGTCCTTATGTTCTGTTTTTTTGCCTTCCTGTGTTGCCTAGAGAAGTGATATGCCTTAATAGGCTTCTGCAGATTCAACTGTATCACTGAAGTGATACATGTGACAGGCATGGTTAGGGTAGCTGAAAATACTCAGTGGCAAATACATATGCTCTAATTTAATTCTCTACAATTCACACTGGTTCTCTTCAGAATAATATAATACCAGTATGTGAAGCGCTGGGTGGAAATTTGGTTAAAAACATTACTTGACTCTATGAGAGTCAAAATTAAGAGCCTCTCTAAAGAAAGATGTTCTGCCAAAGACTCTTAATTGGAATTCTTTAAGTCTAGAAATTGCCATGCAAAGAGGCATTGCCAAGCTGAACTGTGGATTAAGCGTTTGCTGTTTATATTAACATAATACCTTAAGTCCCTTCCATGGACTTGACTCATTTTACCAGACACTTCACAACTTCAAGATGAGTCTTGAAGATGTGAAGTATCTGTCACATTTTCATTTAGCACTTTTCAAAGTAGAGTTGTCATGCAAACAGCATTCAAGAGCTTAAATATTACCTCTGACTATTCTATTTGTGTTAATTTCAGTGCTGTTATTTCAACTTTGGTAACAAATTACTGTATGGATAGCTTTATTAGTATTAACTAATCAATTTTGGATTTGTCTTATTGCTCTATAGGTGTGACACTGTCACCAGTGCTGTCATGATGCAGTATAGTCGAGACTTAAAGGGTCACCTAGCATCTCTGTTTCTGAATGAAAACATTAATCTTGGTAAAAAGTATGTCTTTGACATTAAAAGAACATCAAAAGAAGTTTATGATCATGCAAGGCGAGCTCTTTATAATGCTGGCATTGTGGATCTTGTTTCAAGAAGTGACCAAACCCCCCCAAGTTCCCCCCTTAAGTCTTCAGAAAGTAGCATGAACTGTGACAACTGTGAAGGTCTCAGCTGCCAACAAACAAAAGCCCTGCAAGAGAAGCTGCGGAAGCTAAAGGAGTCCATGCTTTGTATGGTGTGTTGTGAAGAGGAGATCAATTCAACCTTTTGTCCTTGTGGCCACACAGTTTGCTGCAAGTCCTGTGCTTCCCAGTTACAGGTAAATGCAATGCTATTAAGTTATGAGTTACCAAGTTATGTGGAAGGTTTGGGGTTTTGTATATTTAATGATCATGGATTAATATGTTCATGTTCTAGTAAAACTTATTTTTAAAATTTTGTTTGTGGTAAACTAATTTTAAAGAACATTCTGTCTACGTGACGTGCTAACATAGTTTGCAGTGAGGCTAAGAATGAGCTGCATGCTTCTCACAATACCCTGTCTTAAATATGGGATCGTGGAAAGTACTCTTATTGTGTGCATGGGGGGAAGTCTCCAGTAAGTGCAGAGACTCAAAATATGAAGTAAACTAACTTCCTAATGTTTTTCCTTTCCAGTCGTGTCCTGTTTGCAGATCCCGTGTAGAGCATGTCCAGCATGTGTACTTGCCAACCCACACCAGTCTTCTCAATCTGACTGTGATATGATCTACATATACACTTAAAACCCATCATGTACTCTTTAAACTGCACTAATACAAAATGCAACCATTGATTGTGAAGAAGGCAATCACTGGCACCTATCCACAATCAAAAGCAAAAATACTGCATTTTAACATTAACATTCTTTGTTCAGCATGTCCAAAATGGTTTGGGACATCTTCTGAGAGCAGAAGTGTAACTGATTCGTGTTAAATGAAACGAGAATGATACCTAAGTGTGTAGCACGGCAGTGTTGCCACAAAGCTAGGTAACCCTGGAGAAATGTGGTGTAAACATGCAGATGTACCCAGTGAAAGCAATGCAGCCTTTTCTTTTACATGCTCTAAATCCTTTTTAGTACAGTCACACTGTTTATTTTAATAGCAAGACTAGCTTTTACAAATACCAGTTTAGTATGGCTCATAGCTTCAGCTTTTTAGTAAACTGCTTTAAAGAGGAGAGAACATTTTTTTAAAAGTCAGTTCCTAAACTAAAGTTATAAGGCTTCATCAAGTAGCTGTGTTTAATTCAGAATTCTATTAAATAAAAAACAATTCTGAGAGAATAGCTTTGAGAAGGTAGGACGAGTTTATTAATCTCCAAGTGTTGAGGGTGGATCAGGAAAGTCTTGTGGCTGGCAGCATCCTGTGGAAGCGCTGTTGTGGGAGTTCATTCACAGCACTCAGTGGGCAGGGTATTCCCAGGTTTCCCACATCCAATTTGGCTGTTGGTCTCAGGAGCTTCAGTCAGCTGCCCTTCAAGTTGGCTTTATTTTTGGAGACTTAGTTTAAACTATTAAACTATTTACCATTAATTTTTAAAATAAGGGTTGTGTATAATTTTAAATGCTTTCTTCAATTAGCATCTTTATGGGATAGATCATTTTCTGCTAAAATGTTTTTAATTTCCACCCCCCTACTTGGGCATTTTGGGTTCTGGTTTCCTAGTGTCTTCTCCAGGGTACAGAGGGAACTGGAGACCATGTTTGGGTGCAATACTGGCTTAATCAAAGCTAGAAAACTACACTGTCACTTTACTGAAATTTTCTGACTATACTTTTCGTATTGCCTTAATGTAGCAGTAATGTGTGTTTATGCATCTGTTTCTTTGCACAGACATTTTGTCAAAATATTAAAACTCTACTTTTTTATGACACATTAGCATATAAACCTTACTCTAAGAGGGTATTTATTTTTTCACTTTGTAAAGAAAATTTTGTTTCTTCATGAAGCAAGAGCTTTGTCCTATATCGTAGGCAGCTTCTGTCTTTTTTATATTCAGATTAATAAAGGATTTTAAAAATCTACTTTGTGTTATTGCTTAGATGAATTTTGTTGTGAAATACATCTGAGGCGTTACTGAACTGAAAACACAGCATAAAGTATTTTCATGTTTATGGTCCTGAATGTTATGTCATTTTCTAAGAGGTAACGAAGCTTCCTCAGGTATGTGCCAGAGAGGGAAGAAAAGTAGCATGGCATAACCAAGTTTGTTCAGGCAGTGAACTTTGACAGCTGACATATTCCAACTGTGACATAGCCTTCAGAATTGATTTTGTGAAGAGTTTTCCTGCAGTAAAGTGCCCCAAATATACATAGGGTATATTCCAGTGCTCTGAGAGAAAGGAAAGAGACTAGAGAGACTTTGGGACTACAGAGTTGGCATTTCAGCAGTCCCGTCAAGGAAGTTCTTAATTAGAGGTGTGCTGGTGTCTTTGCTTGACTGGAGCTATTCAGATTTGCTAATCTATGACTCTTACTTTCACATTATTGAAGAGATGGTGCTTGAACACTTCCCTGGTTGTGCCCTGTCATTGATAAGGAAGGAATGGGTATGCAAGTGTGTTCAGAGAAGACTATATCCAGCTCTTGTGCCAGCATACAATAGCTTGAGCAATACACTGCTTGAGCCAAACCTTCCTTGCATCCCAAGATCACAACCAAATTATGTTAGTAACATCTAATCCATTATGGCAGCTGGCTGAAATGGGTTGTAAATCCATATAAATATATGTTAATACAGGTATCTGATTTAAAGCATGCAACATAATCAAGCTGTTAAAATAGGCAAGCATGAACTACAGGTCCTTGCTGTTAAATTGGCTGTGCAGTGAGACATCCCTAATAAAAATAATTCCAGTAGTTAGAACTCTCAACAAGGTGGGGTTTGAGGTAGGTTATAGGGAATTGGTGGAATTTGGGCAGAGCCTTTAATCTTGAAAAGCTGTGCAGGGGATCAGGCACAACCAGGGAGGTATGAGTCCAGGCACGAGCCTGGCTGGTGTGGGTTGTGCCTGAGGCTGCTGGGAACCTGGTTCGGTATTGGCAAAGGACAGCATGGAGTGTGACTGGAGCTGATACATTTTTTCAGTTAGGAGGGGTGAGATCAGTATGGTCCCCAAGCAGTGTGTTGGTTTTTTTGTTTGTTTGTGGGTTTTTTGTTTTGTTTATTTGGTTGGTTGGTTTGGTTTTTTGTTTTGTTTGTGGATTTTTTAGTGAAATGTTGTTACCTGTTCTGAGAACTGAGAGCAGATCACTTCTTCCAAGTGTTGTAAATAACCAAAAGCCTCATTTGGTTTATATGTGAGAAGAAATAGGATGCAAAACAATGTAAGAATTGCTTTGATTTGTTCACAGGCAGCTTTATTCCAAAGCATGATCAACTCCATTTCAAACAATGCTATGCTAGAGAAGTTTTGTGTAACCATCCGAAACTGCTGTGATATGTATTGCTCAATGTTTGCAGGTCTAGTGCACTTTATTACAAGAAGTACTGTGGCTGATACATGTGAGCTACCAAGTGCTATGAAGAGTGTAAAAGAAACAATAGAAAATCTTGAACTCCACATGCCCTGTAGCCATACTGCAGAAAAGGCCTTGTTTGCTGAAGTGCTGTTCTTTTTCCTAAAATGCTTTGTCTGAATATTGTAATGGATGGCAGTGGGAAAATTCCCACACTAGAAAATAACAGAACAGTTTGTGAGAACAACTGGAGTTCGTGTCCTTTACACTTCTTCCTCAGGAGCAGAAAGATTGATCACAAAACTTCATTTGGCACTTGTGCTGATATCTGCTACCCAGAGCTGATACAACTTGGCAGGAAAACTCATAGAAAATTCAGTTTTCATTTTTCTTCAGAGTTGCAATGCAGCTGCTGTAATCCCATTACGTGTGTCACTTTAAAAGGCTATAGTCTCAAGCTTCTGCCACAAGTACCTAAACAAGAAAACCTCACCTTCAGAGAGAACATGACTTGCTGGGTCAATTCAAGAGCCAGACCCCTGTTAGTGATTTGAACTTCTGGGGGTAGAACAGCATGCAAAAGCATCCTTGTCGGGGAGAGGGTTGTGTGTAGGAGAACTGTAGAAGCTACATTCTACTAAAATACTGTCACACTTAAGTATTATTAATAAGTAAGACAGGGGTGGGAACTCCTAGACTTCCACGGTATCTGCCTGGCTTTCATCTTCCCCTTGCTGCATCAACGTCTCTGTTTATGGAGAGCTCAACCAGCAAGGGGCTTCAAAGGCATCACGTTGACATGTTCCAAGCTACAGCTGTTATAAAGACACAGCTCTGTCCTCCAGCATATAGTTGCTCATTTCAAGAAGCATATGAATGTTCAAACGCCAAAGAACTGTAGAATGAAGGCTTCTGTATTTTTAAATTATTTTGATTTCTTCCCCAAGTGCCATAAAAGCATGTACACAGCAGCACTCATATATTTCAAGATTTATTTCCTTGCTAAATCAGCACTGTTGTTGTGTTCCTAGGAGAATGCCCTTGGGGGAAAATTCTCATCCCTCAGCCTACGCTATTTCACAGCAGCACACTGGCATGTTGATCAAAGATGGGGAAAATTACAGCTCAGATTTCCTGTATACGGTTTTAAACAACAAACTCTACGGAGTGTGAAAATTATGAATTGACAAATTTTAGTTTCAGTAATGCTTGTTCAAATATCCTTCTGGAATCCCCCACCCCATTTTCGCTGAGAGCATGCTGCAGTGCTAGGCGAGTGCTTTGATCACCTCTGTGCCCTCAGATTCAGCCAGCTGGAGCCTGTTAAAACAGAAAATAGCAACTGGCAAATGGGTTTAAAGGGAGAAATTTTGGTAAAACTGTGAAGGTGAAAAAAACAGAACTGGGGCACACAGACAGAAGAAAGGTGAACGTTCCACAGCAGGACCTGAGCACAATTTTGCTGGAAGAGCCTGGGCAGGGGGCTCCTTGTGTGGGGTCCAGGGCTGGGGCTACCCCTGGGATAGGTGGCCTGAGAGGAGTGCCACTGACCCTTAGCAAGAAGGGCCGGGTGGGATGCAGTCTGGGAGAAGCAGGACAGGGGCAGGCAGGATACAAGGCATGCCAGGGCAGGCAAGCTAACTCACCAGGGAAACTCCTGTCTCGAGGCAGGCCCCAGCCAAACCTCCTTGTCTGCAAGGAGCCCTGAGTATCAAACAACTTCAAGGCAAACCACCGGCTGGAACCACAAGGTTCAACACTACCTGCAACAGTACTTACTGGGTGATAAAAGCTATCTTGTTTTTTCTAGCGTCCTGCAGCGGGTGGTGCGAGCTAGTAACAGGCACCCAGAGTAACGTTGAGAAGGGGCTCTCAGAGCTCCTGCTAAAGGAATCACTGGTTGGTGCAGTAGTAGGAAAATACAAATGGTGACAACTGTGAAAATTGTAAATCTCCATGTGAGAGGGGGACCCAAGGGATCCAAAAGAGTGCATTGGGCTGGAGATCCCCTGTCCCCAGGCATGGTAAGCAGGGTTCAGTGTGACCTCTGGTTCCTGGCAGGATGGGGGACACGTAGGGGCTGGCCAGTGGTGAACTTTCAAAACACTCATGTGTATGCTAAGTTCCTGAAAGAGAAAGGTTAAGCAAATAGACCATACCAGCTTTCCCAGAGCTTAACAACAGGTCATTTGCTGATATCTCATCAACTAAAATGCAGAATTCTTTTCAGCTGCTTGGAGGCTGGGGAAGGGTGAGACATGGGTGGGAGGGGAATCAGTCTGTTCCTGAAAGCTCATGCCTTTCTTTGGCTTCACTTCGACCCTCTCCTAAATGACCTGATTTAGCCTGTACACTATTTTCTGACCATTCCTTATTCCTGAACACTCTTCTATTCTCTCACCAGTGATTTCTGGAATCCAGGTTCTGAAGCCAATCTTTCTTCTTCTAGCAGCTGTCCACATAAACTTTGCCCAAGAAAACAATCTGTGACTTAATTTGGCCAACCCCATCCAGTGATAATCACATACACCTCACGCCCCACATCTTTCTGTGCCATGTCAGGAGTGCAAAGGGCACCATCTCCAGAAAAAGAAAAAAGAATCAGTATAAATTAATATTTCTGCTTACCTTTGGGGTTTCTAAACAAAATTGTTTGTCTATAGCTACCCTCTCAGAGTCACTTAGTGGTTACAATGGGAATAACTAGGTGTGTGTGGGATGTGTGTATTAAGGTGTTTGTCAGCTCTGTTTTATCCAGTAGCAGTCTACCTTCCCTGCTTCTTCAAAGCAAACCAATGCAGGTAATGAGAGCCAGTAACATGGCAATTTTTTACATGAACAGGCGAGCCAGAGCCAGATCTTCCTCTCTCCTGCCAGAAAGCTGTTTGTCTGAGGAATCCATGCATCTGGCACCAAATTCCAATCATAGCACTACAACTGTGGGAATTACGGAGACATTGGCACCTCATCTGAAGAGACAGTATTTGTTTTCCTTGTTTAGAACTATAAATAGTCAGTAGAGGACTCTCATTCAAGCAGTATTGATGATTGAAATAAACCAGACACAGAGACATAGCCAAAAATCGGACTTGTGCTCCAAAGCCAAACCAACTCTTGCTTCAGAAGCTGAAGTTCCAAAAGGGCAGTACAAAAAGCATGCGCCCAGCAAGCATATTGACCCTGAGGGTACATTGACACACCAGGTGTCCCTGTATGACTTTATAACTGTTTGCCTAGGTCATTGTTTGCATTGGAACTTTTTTAAATACCTTCAGCTCTGCTGTGGTTTGTGCAGCTGACTTCCTCCTTCCCTCTTCTGAGACCCATGAAGTGAAGTAATACTGAAGTGGCCTAAGAGCACCGTGCCGGTAAGAACAGGCATGTACTTTTGAAGGGTAGGTGCAAGATCTTTATATTTAGCACACTGGAAGTGGTGCTTTATCACCCTGTCACTAGAGCTCTCCTGCCCTGGGGGAAACATGTGTTTGAACCTCCCCTGGGGCTGCAGAAGTAAGTGACCACAGTTGTTCTATTCCCTGGGTGAACAATGCCTTTGCTACAACAGGAGGAAAAAGACTGTCTTTCTTCGCTGATCTTTTTAAAAATAAGAGAGAGGGAGAGAGAAAACATTGCTTAGTTCCTGTTTTTAAGAATAATTGCTGTCCCCTTCTTGGAGAAGACATTTGAGACTGGTATGAATAAAAAGTGTAGAAAAACTTTTGGAAATAAAAAGAGACAGAAAGTTGTTGCCACAATGGACACTTTTGCCCCAAAGACCATGTTGTTAGGTAGGTTCCCAAGTGCACAAGTTCTGGCATTTCCCCCTCAAATCCTGTTCCTACCAGTGGAATTTCCCTCAAAATCAACTGCCATGTCCTGCAAGCCAAGGTCATAGAATCATAGATTTGTTTGGGTTGGAAGCAATCTTAAAGATCATCTAGTTTCAAAGACCCTGCCTTCAGCAGGGACACCTTCCACTAGGCCAGGTTGTTCAAAGCCCCATCCTACCTGGCCTTGAACACTTCCAGGGATGGGGCATGCACAGCTTCTCCAGGCAATCTGTTACAGTGCCTCACCATCCTCACAGTAAAGAATTTCTCCCTAATATCTAATCTAAACCAACCATTTTTCAGTTTAAAGCCATTCCCCCTTGTCATATCATTGCATTCCTTGCCAAAAGCCGCTCTCCAGCTCTCTTTTAGGCTTCCTTTAGGAACTGGATGGTTGCTCTAAGTTCTCCCTGGAGCCTTCTGTTCTCTAGGCTGAACAATCCCAGCTCCCTGTCTGCATAGGAGAGGTGTCCAGCTCTCTGAGCATCTTTGTGGCCCCTTTGTGGTTATTACTTCATGGTCAAGTATTACAAACAATAGTTCCTCTCTGGCAGGGATCTCTGTAGTGACAGAAAGAGGCAGAGTAACACCAGAAACCAAGCACAGTCTAGTTAGTGTAAAATCAGCAGCATAGCTGTAACTCCTGCTGAAAAATATGTCCTTGCACTAGAGGGAAAACGTGACTGTGGCAAGAGGAACTAACAAGGGTAAGGAGTAAGCGACAGGAACATAAAGGGTAACTCTCCCAAAATTGAAAATCTTGCTGTGTTGTTTAATAATGAATTGCACCATATCGTGTTTCTTTCCTCACTCCTGGCTATGGAAACCTTAAATTAACAACCCCAAGCTGCCAAAATCTTCTTTATCAAATACCAGTCACAGCCACATAGAAACAACATTGTTTTGGTGGCATAGATACAGCAACCCTCACGGCTAATCCATTCTCAGCTGAGTGTTGTCTCCCTGGATTTCTTCTAAATACTCAAGTCCTTTATGATTGCGCTGGGGCAGATTTTTCCTTGGAGCTGTTCTTTGCACAGCCTGTTTGTGAAAGAGATACAGCACTGTTGTATGAAACACTCTGCAGCTTCACCACCACCTTACTGGATACCTACCAATTCCATGTGCAAGGCGATATTTCAGTTTCTTAGGACTTTTTCCCTCTTCCCCCACACGATTGCAAACTCCCTTTTCTATGCCCAGTGCATCCCTATCAAAATACATTTATCTTAAGGTTAATTTCCATGGTGCTGGATATCTTAGTAAAAGGATACTTTCATGAAAAATGTCTGAAAATGTAATGTTCTTGCTTTATCATGTTATTCTACTCTCCACAGCCACCAATTTCTTTACCTGTAATCTGCTTGTTCCCCCTCTCTCCACAAAACACTGCCCTGCTTGTTACCTCTGGCTCAGCCTCATTTTTCCAAGTGCCCTTTTCTGCACTCTTTGTTTCTTGTATCCAAACCACAGGAGCACATCAGCTTCCTCAGCTCTGCATCACCTTCTGCCTGCATGATACTATATTCTTTGCTACACAGCAGTATTTTCCCTACTCTTAATTTAAGCCAAATCCCCAAATCCTCACAGTTACCTCCACAATTTTGGTTCTTCTTACAAATTGCCTGTTTCCTCTATCTTTTGCCTTTTTTACAAAGAACATGAATGCATTTTTTAAAACGTGAGATGTCACCGTGTGGGCACTTGGATCTCTGATGAACTATATACCAAGAAGCAAAAGACAGCTGGTTGTCCAAAAATGGTGACGCTACTATATCTTTTTTTGAGGAAAAAGCCAAATAGGGACGTAAACTACAGTCAGTAATTCTGGAATTTTGCTAGTGATGTTCTTGAATCTACAACACCTTCAAGAGGAAGGACATCCGTAGCTAACTCACCCAAGATGAGAAAGAATTTGCAGCAATGCTTCCTGTACAGTCTCCAATAAATGAAAGTTGCTAATTGTTTATTGCTTTTGTTTCTCTCTGCTGTCACTGGCTTAGCTTGCAGCAGACACCAGTCTAAGCTGGAATTTTTGATTCTTATCCATCTGCCTGAGAGTTATTTGTGATACCTGTATTTCCTCTTAGTGATCTTCTTACGAGGGATGACAGTTTGGCACAAATACAGGCCCAAGTCCAAGGCCAGCATCTGAGGTCTTTAGGTTTTGGTCATGGCTTTTATCTATAAAGGACGCTGAAGTGAAACCAGATAAACCTCCAGTTTGGGAGTTCAAGGTTAAGACTGCCATCTGGATCAGGATCTCAGCTGCACGGTTTTGTTTCCTGTTTTTGTTAAATACTGAGACATGTTCTTTCCCCCTGACACTCCTTCTTTCCCTTCAGTTTTCAGTTTGAAGAATCAGGTAATTACTACCCTGGGCTTTCCAGCCCCTGGAAAATGCTGTGCCCTCCTACAAAACATAGGTCTTTCAGCTGAAAGAGAAGTGTTTATAGTGGGTGAGCTATCTGTGCTCCTTGCTCTATTGTTTCTGGGAAAAATGAACATTTTCTTCAGGGCTGCTTAGGGCTAAGGGAGGTGAGTCATAAATCTCATTTTACTTTACATTAATTAGTATGGGATATCAGTTATTCTCTGACCTTCACCTCCCTTATCCTACCAAACTATACATTCCCATCCATGCTGATATGACCAACAGGTTTCCCAGTTTCTCCAAACTGATGTTAACCTAGCTGGACTGTGTAAAAGGGCCATATCTGAAAGCCCTGTTGTGACAGGGTAACAGTGACATAAGAGGACCTTCATCTCAAGCATTAAGGACCGATCCAGTTATGTCTTTGTCTGGACAAAGATGCTTCTGCTGGCATCTTCCTTGGCACAAATGCAGTGTACTACCAAACTGCTACAGGGAGTAGCTGTCAGAGATGGACTGTGGCAGACTCTGCTGCTCCACCTGGACTTCTGGCTTCTTCAGCCATGCAATGGGATTAGAGAAATAAATGGCTTGGTTTAATGAAAACTAAACCTCTCTGGTTGTTCATGGGCTCCCTTCTTCATTGTTAATGTGGTTGTTGGTTCAGTGAGGATCATCATCTCCTGGAGCAAAAAGTCCTCCTTTACCTCCTGGCAGGTTTACAGTGGGAAAGGAGCACTGGGAAGCTGCAGCGAAAGCACCTGGAACCTTTTTGCCAGAGAGAGACAAAAGCAAAGTGAGGCATTTGGAAAAGGCCCAAAGGATATGAGTGCTCCAGCTCAGTGTGGGTAATGTGCTATGGGAGATGTACGCTAAACTGTGGTCCCAAAGCTCAGAAGAAATGTTCCAGACGAAGAAGGACATGGAGACACCAGTATCATCTTCCTTCATTGTTTTATCAATAGATTGGTGAAAGTTGGAGTGAAGTGACTACAGTTTGTGTGTGCACAGTTACCTGTGCACAGGTACCAAACTGTGGCTGCTGGTGCTACACCTCTGGTTTTAAAACACTGTACAGCTACTCTGACAATAATATTTGAGTGATTCCATCAGGTCCCTTTCCTTTTAAAAGAAAATTATAAAAAAATCATAAAATGTATTTGGCATACTTGATTGCATCCCAAATCACCAGTCTAATGAGCTAAAAGTCTGAGCAACAGCTCAAGGAAACCAAAGGAAATTCTGTGGTACTTGCAGACAACAACTGCCCAGAAAATGGAACAGGCACCAAGGAATAAGTGAGATGGAAAGAATCTGATCCTCCTCATTAAACTGCTCACCCTTCAACAACAGATGGTGTGTTTGCGAGTGTTTGCTGTTAAGAAAGTTAGGGCCCTGGACCAAAGACAAAATATAAGCCACATTTAACTACTTGCATATGTTGACTTTTGGAATCATTTCCAGCCAGATATAACGTCAGACATCTATACACTGACCCTTCTGTTTTGTTTGCCTGTGCTCTTTCATTTGTCTGTCATTATGTTTGTCCTGTGACCCCACATGACAGAAGAATGTTCAGTATTGTTTTACCATAAATAGCTGTCCTAGTTCAAACAGCTGGGACCAGTTAATCACTGTGTGGGTGTAACCCAAACTGTGTATTCTACACCCTCTATGCCATATCCCAGAAGCTATAGACCATCTGCAGCAGCTGCCCAGAGCACACCTGACCCCTCAGGCTATGTGCTGGATGTTAAGAGGCCTATGAGATAAGAAGATGTTCCTGTCCTCACACCCAGCACACCCATTCACTCACTGTGGAACTCCCCACCCTGGGAAAGGGGCTGGGCATTCCTGCCTGAACCTGAAGATATATAATCTTGGGGTCTTGGGACTTCAGGTACCGCTCGTGGGATCCAGAGGAGGACCAGAGCCTCGACTGGTCTGGTACCACAGCTCTCAGCTGGACTGCAACCACTGCTCTTGGTTGGACTGTGACCACCACTTCCAGCCAGACTGCAACCATCGCTGGCATCAGCAGGTTTTCTCCTCCCTTTTTGCTTTTGGACTCAGAGGGGCCCACGTGGGGTTCAGCGCGGGGGGGCTGACGAACACCATTCTGTTTGTGCCCCAGGGTGCCAGGTTCTGTGGGTTAAAATCAATTGTTCACCTATAAAATTGTATTTATTATATTATTGTTATTAAAATTGTCATTCTGACTTTTAATCTCCTTTGAGTTGGGTTTATTTCTGCTGCCGGTTTACCTTTAAACCAGCACAATAGCAAACAAGCTCACACAACTACATAAAAGAAAGGAGAACTGCAGCTCATGGAAGGTTTTGTATAGCGGAGATGTTTTAAAATAGGCAGGAGGTAACAATTACTATGTCTGCCTCTAACACTATTCAAATAACTATGCCAATTTGCATCACTCAGAATTGAATTTACTGTGTTGCCTGTCTGTTTCAGACTGATGGAAGTGTTTTTAAACCTCAACAAAAATTTTCTAAGAATGACGCTAAAGAAAAACATGTTGTTTTGCAATCCTAGAAGATCTTGCCTATGCAAACCCCTTGTGTGTGTGCCATCCAGATCACATAGATGCATGTATTCACATATATATATGTATTTCTGCATTTATTTATTTATTTTTATTCTGTTGTGGTTATTTTTCTTCCTACCCTGCCTCATTCAAATGGCTCTGAGTTCAAGACATGCTAGTGTCAGTGAGGGAGAAGAAAAATGGCTTTATGCATAAAGCAGCAATTTTCAGCGCTGGAAAGCTGGATTTGAATTCCGCTTTTTCATGGAGTTCCCACACCGTGCCAGCTATGTGATGTAGCTTTTCCCAGCTGGTTGTTAAAACACATTTACACTGCAGATGGTTGTCCAGAACCTGTAGGACAGCTTCTATACTCTCCAACAAGTACCTGCAGCAGGCCAGCCCTGTGCTACCTGGCACTTCCATCTAGCAGCCCTAGTTCCACCCCTGTATCTTTTTCTGCCCCCAGACCCTTACTCTGCTGACATGCAGCACAAAGGGAAGAGTGAAATCGCCTTTTGTAACTGGATTTTCTGTCACATCTGACCAAAGTCAGATTACATGTGAACCAGTGCTCTAATCACCGGGCTGTTAGATTTAAGCATGTAGGTCGAAATTAATTCCACCCCCACTCCCGCAGTACCTTTTGTCTTATCTTTGCATCAGGCATTTCTTCTGTATATTTTCTGCTGATCACATCAGATTCTTCTGCCTATGCAACAATAGATTGAAATTAGTCTCAGATGCAGGGAAACATATTCCCCCTTCCACCTTGTACATAAACCCTCCCAAGAAATGGAGACAACATGCAAAATGTTTGTTACTTTGATTCCCTCAGATCCTGCTAGAGCATACCAGCAGGGCCTGTAGCTCCTCTTCCAAGGGAAGCAGAACAGTAGGTCAAAGAGCATCGCTTCCCCAGAAGAGATCTAGGGCTTTGCTTCATTGAACTCCCTCTGCAAATGCACACATCCCGAACCCATCACTGGTGACAGAAGTTCTAATGGGCAAAACTGATATTTCTGATTTCTTTGGCAAGTCTGTGTTAGTACAATTTACTCTAAAGTTTGGACCATATACCACCAGCTGTCATCATCAAAGCCCTTTTTTTTTTTTTATATTAGATGAATCCCAAAGGCATTCCTGAAAGAATAAAAAAAAAAAATCACTCATGTACTTCTTTACTGGAAGCAGCAGAATTATTTGCATTAAAATACAGTATTAAATTTCATTCTTCTATTCCACTGTGAAGCAACGGGGAAGTTATCTCATAGGCAGCATTTTTCTAAGATTTTTTGAAGCAGCTTCACAGCCTTACCCCTGTCACTGATACTGTCAAATTGGCATACTGTATACCTTGAAATGCTGTGCACTGCACAGTCATAAATCCCACATGGATTTATCCAGCAGGCTTAGTGTCATTAGCCCCTGTTACAGACAGGCTGCAGTGCTGAATGAGCGCATAACTTGACAGAGGTCATCCAAGGTAGCAAAGACCTCGCAAGGGAGCACAGATTTCATAACAGCCTCTCATTTTCTGAGCGTTGCTGGGTAAGCAGCCTGGATGCGATGCACTCTTGCTATAATTTCCTTTTGCCTTCAACGGTTTCTATTGCAAATGCATCTGTGCGTCATTAAAAAAAAAACCAAAAAACAAACCACAAACATTTCTCAGGCATTTTGTTGTCTGTTTTCTGACCCTAAAAAAAGCTACCTGTCATTTTCCAGAGTCATTGCCAAATCTCAACATGGCTGTTTTTAATATTCGTTGTAATTGTGTTAACATGTTTGCTGAGCGAGCGCTCCTAGTCTGTGCTGACCGCTTGGAATTCAAAATTAGCACAGTAATTATATTTCACAGGCTACTGGTCGCTGGGAAATTTCACCTCGCTTGTGAATTTACATGTTCTGAAATAGGTCGGAGAAGCAGATGGCTTCGAAAGAAGCAGCGAAATAAAAAGGGTTGGGAGTCAAGTCTCCTGTTTTGCTTATTAGATTAAGCCCTTTACTACAGGGTGAGTGCTCACATCCAGTTAGGTGGTTCACTAGCGCTGAGTGAATCATCAGGAGTGTCTCTGGAATTTTCCTGGAGGGTATTTTCTGGGTAGCTTCCAGGAGTATTTATGCACAGTGCATCCGGAAGCATGGAAGCATTGGTTTGTTATTCACCACAGTTCCATCAGGGAGTTGGAAAAGAGCAGCAGATGAGCCTGACATCTAAGAGCCTAAGAGCAGAAGATAAACAGTTTTCTATTACCATGATGCTAAAATTGTAATTAAATATAGGCATTGCCAACTGCAAGATCGGTTAGATAACTAAGCAAATGTGTCTCTGGGGAAGGAACCTTTGCCTGAGGTATTTTTCTCATTTCTGTGGACACACGGAAAAGTATCAACATCCTTATTCAAGCCCTTCTTTGATTATAATTTCAATCCTAGTAATTAAAGACAGTCTAAGTCAGCTGAGTCCCTCAAGGAACAGGAACAGAAGCCCACTGTATCCCTCCACTGTATCAGCACATTATGGTATTTTCCCACATATTATGGGAGGGTGAAAAATAAATAAAAACATTGCAGAGACACACAACCTACTTCTGCAAGTGCTTTCATGCTGTGTGTTGCCTGCGTTTGCCTCTTTCTTGCTTTCTGTTTTCTCTTTTACTTGCCTTCCTTCCTACATATCCACAAACACTTGATTTATTTCTCAGTTTAATAACATCAACAAAAAAAGAATGTAATTGCTTTAATGACCAGCTTTATTTTTGGAAGAAGCCAACAGTCATGCATAGCCAACTCGCATGTGGAGTCTCTTGCTCAGTGAAGAGGCAGCACCATCTGGAAACCTGTCACGATGCCTCTCTCTATTACTTCTCCACTATGATTTGTATCTGCAGAACCATCGCATGGCCACAGTATCTCTGCAGAAATACAACTGCACTGCTAGTCATGGGTACCTGGAGACAACCCATGGGCTCCTGCATCCTGAAGATGCAAGTCCTTTCTACATATGCTGAAGAAGAATTTCTGCTGGCTTTTGGCTGAACACATACTTATTATTTTGGCCATCCTTATTAGGTGGCTGACCATGTTGTTCAGAGATACTAAAGTATCAAAACTAAGGATTTTAGTTTCCTATATGATAAATCTACCTGGATATGCCAAAACTGTAATACCTTCTTTTTCTTTCCTCAAAATCTGCAGGAGAAAAACAATACACAAACTTTTCCTGATTGTTGTGCTCCTGCCTGTATGCAACAAACAGAGCTCATGTGAATCATGTGTATGCAAAGAAGTTCCTAGGAAAATCCTAACCCAAGAATACAGTTTTGTTTATCAGTCAGAAAGCAATTAGTAGTAACACTGTTTTCTGCTCTTAGGAAATGAGATCCACCATCTAATTGACTACCTGAAACAAGCCTGAACGCAATGCTTGCAAATCTCTGCCCATCAACAGTACCTCAGACACACCAAAGCTCAGCCCAAAATAGACAGACAGCTTTCCAGTACTTAAAGGGGGCTTATAAAAGAGAGGGAGAGAGACTATTTACATGGACATATAGTAATAGGACAAGAGGATATGGTTTTAAACTAAAATAGGAGAAATTTAAATTAGATATTTGGGAGAAATTCTTTACTGTGAGGGTGGTGAGACATTGCAACAGGCTGCACAGAGACGTTGTGGATGCCCCATCTCTGGAACTGTTCAAGTCCAGGTTGGATGGAGCTTTGAGCAACCTAGACTAGCAGAAAGAGTCTGTGACCATGGCAGTTGTGGTCTTTAAGGTCCCTTCCAACCCAACCCATTCTAGGAGTCTAAGATTCAATGAAAAGCCAGAGGCTTTTCTGTATGCTGTTTTATCTCTGCTCTAATTTTATGCTTACCATGGCAAAAATCAAGAACTGATTGTTTATTTATAAGTAATCGGGGTTCTTTTCCTCCACATTAAGCAATGAATTTCTTAATGACATTCCAATCAACTGTACATTGAGATGGAAATAGAGGATTATTTTAATAAATATATCAATAATTCTTGTTAGTAGAAGCCTGGAGTCTTGCCTTGCCTGACAATCCAATCACAGTGTATGTTTTCTTGTTTTGTTATTTTGATTTCCATTGGATTTATATATAGAAAAAAATAGTGTATCATTGTATAAAGAATGTATCCATGTCAAATAATTAAATCATGAGGTTGATATGAATGGCAGAACAATAGGATGCCTTGAGCAATTCATCTTAGCCTTGAAGTACAGCTAAAAACAAATTTCAGAACTAAAGTTATCTAAGAAAAATGTGGCATAATGCTGTCAGAAAAAACATACAGAGAAAATCTAAAAGACAGGAAAAAAAAAGAAGAAAAAAATCAAGGGCATTTGATGTTCCTTCTCAGGTTCTTTTGCCCTCATAATTGTGATTCATGGACTGTGACTAGATTTAGGTTTTTAAATATTTCAAAGAGCTAAATTCTTCTACAATATAAAGGCAAATAAGACTATAATAATTATTCACGCTGTACAATCATTTCACTATATGTAACACTGTAGCTAGAGCAGATCAGAAAAAAATATAGCTCTGTTTTTGCTTTTTTCTTGGAGTCTGTTTTTCATAGACAGTATTCCAGCCCAGTGATTTTTAGACAGAGGCCAGGTAGGTTTTGATCTGCTATCTTACCTACAGAACCAGCTTGCAGCAGACAACCCATCAGAGCCCCAGCATCCTAATGCCTCATGTGTGATTGCCATTTCATGAGAATGAAACAACACCAGAGGGTTTGAAGTAATTTACATTCTTGTGAGAACAAACAGAAGAGGCTTCAAATGAGATTACCCTGAAAGATATTTGAATGCTTCGACAGTATTAGAAAGTGTTAGGTATCACTGGCAGCCCTTAAAAGACACTTCCTTGAGAAACTAGTAAGAACTGGAAGGAAGACAATTTGCAGAAATTTGCTATTTTAAGGGTTTGTGCAATCTGGAATGACTCTACACCCACAGCAGGGCCTGCTGGTATGGTCACCCAGACTTTTGCTACAGGTCTGAGTAAAAGCTTGTGCCACTCCTGTACGGACCAGCTATAATCAGTTTCTTCAGGAGGTAAATCAGAAGCAGCTCAACATGGTTCTGTCATACCTCTAGCTGTCAGCTGCAGAAACTAGCTCACCATGACCACCAGACCTGATGTGTCACCAGTGTGCGGGATGTGCCTTCTCAATGCTGTCTGTGTTCAGAATAATGACAGGAAGACAAAGTAAGGAGAAGCTCTGATGCATGAAGCACAGAGCAATCATAAGCATACAAAAGTAATTTGTATGGCAAATACATCCCTCAATCTCGTACTGCAGAGTGAGAGGAACGCTGAGGATCTGAAGCATACCCAGCACAGTGCTCAGCTCATGAGGAGTGCTCTGGCCCCAAAAAGTATTTGAGGAATGGAGCATGTGCAAGACACAGGGCAACAAACACTTTTCCAAAAGAAATCCAATGCTTAACACAGGCAAAGTAACAACAAATAGGAGCTGCTTGCATTCAGCCTATTCCCCAAAATTGGAGCTACCTTCACCAAATACTTTAGGCATCAAAACAGGTAGGTGAAGAAGTGGCAAAATTACAGTTTATTGATGGATATGAGAAGACAGGGACACAGTCAGGCACCATTGTTTCTGCTAGGTATCAGAGTTCAAGCCACACTGACCTCTTAATTGCCTAGAGTCCAGCCCAAGCAAGGCTGGCATCAGTGGTCTGTGAAGGCAAAGAATTCACAGACCAGGCTGACCATGGCTGACCAGGCCTTGCTCTTCAGCAGCACAATTTCTAGGGCTTCTAGCCTAGATTTTACAGGCCTCCCTGCATAGCAGCAACAGTGCTAACTGCTAATTTATTTATAACAAATTCCTAATTTATTTTTGGCTCTCAAATGTCATAGAGAAAATGGGAATCAGTCAGTCAGCAAGACTGACACACAGCAAGTATCTCCAGGGAAGAGAGTGATCTGTACCATTGCTACTGAGTTCGCTTGGCACTCTAGACTGCTTTTTTTCCCTTCTGTTTTTTTGCACAAGTTGCATCTAGAGCTTGAATTCATCTGGTTTCATGCGGGGTGCCAACTGATCATCCCCAGGCATGTGGTTTGAAGCTGTCTGATGGACAGGTCATACATCCAGAGCCTTATATCCTCATTGAGAGCAGGGGCATGTTTGATCCTTATCTGGAGTAGAGGTTTTGGTGCAATTTCTTTCAAAGGAAGCCAAGTAATTTTGTGGCCCATAAATGAGAATGATCAGGGGGTTCATTTCAACACAATGCTACTGTATCATATCAAAATGCAGCCACAGATAAGGCATTTCATGTTACTAGCCGTACGTATTAACCATGTATGTGATCATATTGTTCAATCTTATCTATCTGAAACAAGAGGAAATAACAAAAAAGGACTCTGATTAAGGACTATGCTCTTTGGAGATGTCTTTTTGCCCCCCAGATAAAATCTCTGACATGGGTGATTTGGAAATACTGTGGAGAAGCCTGAAAGAATAAAATCCAGAAAAAGCATGGAAATTACCCTAGTGATAAAGCATTAAATAATCTTTCCAGAGCTTCTTGTGGATAATGAATATTAAAGGCTTTTGTGAATTTCATTGTGTTTTACAATATGCAGCCTTTTTGTGAAAAATGCTTGCTCTAGAGGGAGTTAGGGTTAGAGTTACAGACAAGTGAACATGAGTTTTGCAAATCTCATCAAGGAATGTTAGAGTTGGAGGTTCCCAAACAGCACAAGTATTTTCTCCGACATTGGGATGTGGACCAAAGACACACATCCACCCCCACTTTCTTAAAAAGAAGCTATAGCCTGCTTCTCACATTAGTCCAGAAGAACAAGCAAGTCCCCTACTTCCTTTGTTAGGGAGTGCCCAGAACCTGTAGGAGCTGAAGAATTAAGGAAATGAAAAAGCCTTTTAAGATATGCTAGTGATCACAGAACTTACACACAGGCTCTAAACTGATTCAAGAAACACTGTGCTCTTCAGCGGGTTGTTGTTTCAAACAGGTTTTATTCAGCAGGTCTAAGATCTTATGAGTCATTCCACTGGCTCCTTATTTACTGACCTAGGTCTGAAAATAAATATTTCTCCAGCTTGCAACTTCAAGACAAGACTCGGGAGTGCCACAGAGCTTTCCAACGTCTATTTATATTTCTGAACAGTGTTTTTTTGGGGAGGTACAGGACTACTGTCCTGTTTACTTTTTTCTGTGTTCTCACTACAACTGGCCATAGTCTAAAATGTGTTTAGTTCAGCAGAAATCTTATAAAAAATCCAATCCTAAAGACTTCCATGCATTTTTCCCCCCAAAATTTTTTAGATCTTTGGTGAAAAGCAGAAAAAGAAAAAAAAAATAGAAATAACTTCAGCTTTAGTAGAANAGAAAAAGAAAAAAAAAAAAAGAATAGAAAATAACTTCAGCTTTAGTAGATGAACACAAAATTTCCACTTGACAAATCATTTGGCTTTCAGATTCTTTACAATCTCAGTACAAAATCTATCAATAATCATATGCTTCCTTCTTAAACTGACCCTGCTGGTGTTTTAAAAATGTTTATTTGTTGAACAGGAAACCGTCTTTTGAATAACAATATCATCTGACTATTTCATCACATTTTTACTTGTATCCCATCCCAGAACAGCAGTTGGGTGAGCAGAATATTTCAATTCTGTTTCTGAGGTGGGATCTTATTTATTTTATTCCTCATGGGAATTCAGAAATTCTTGAACACAGTTTCTGTTTTTTGAAACATCAGTCATAATGTTTGAAAAATCAGTGTTTCCTCAGTTTGCTCCTCACTTAAGTGTCCAAGCAGCTGGTTCCCCACCTGGCTGTTTTCCCATGCAACCCTCTTGGAAAGAGGAGAAAGTGTCTCAGAAAGAGAGGAAGAGGGCAGGTATTGCACAAATAACTGAGATTTTGTTCCAGAACAAGAAGAGTTTTCAAAATCTCCATCTTTCTCATCACAGAGAAAATCCTTTCCCCTTCTGAGTTATTTGTTAGAGCTTCTCTGTAAAAGGGCCCTCTAATGGCTAACTGACCTCTGCAAAAAAAGCAATTTATTCTGTAGAGGGATTTTGTCTGTGTTGCTGTGTTAGCTTGGGGTCTCAGTCCTGCTAAGCCCAAAATCCCGGCTGCCCATGCTGCTTACCCCGCTGGCTTATCGCCTACATCTAGCTAGACTTGAGTGAGCCAGTTGGCCTTTCAGGCAGGAACACAGGTCCTATATTACACAGGCTCCTACATTACTGCAGAATACCTCTTTATAATTCAAGTGTTTTCTTTGGATGTAAAAGAAACTGGCAGTACTGCTGAACAGGCACTATTTGGGGTGAGAGGTCTGAAGGAAATAGGGCAGGCTACGCTGGCACTCGGCAGGAGCTCTGCTGCGCTACGGCTGCTTGCTGAAATGGATGAGAACAGTCAACACTTGATAACTGCCTTTGATCTTTGTTTGCAGGTAATTTATATGAGTGTTTCTGGCTTTTGTGTGCTCTTGAGCATGACACTGGTGGGCAAAGGAGCTCAGACGTCAGGCTGGATTTTTATGCCACAGAAGAGAAAGAAAGCTCCAAGAAAAGCTCCAGGTAAAACCGTGTAATCCAGCATGTGGAACATGGGGAAGGATAAATGGCTGAAATCAATGACCTTTACAACTAATTTCCAGTGCTTAGCAGTTTCTGCTGTGTTTTGTTAAGAATAGATGACGACAGGCAGGAGTTTGGGCAGGAGTGAGACATGATTCAAGGGTGTAGTGAACACCATGCAAATCCTGTATCCCTGTGCCACTCCTAGCCAGATCAGGCCCTGGAGCTGGGCCCTGAATCTGTAGACAGCCTGAATTTAATCTCCACTCTTCCACAGCAAATAAATATACTTTGCAACATTCCAGATCCCTCAATATCTATTTTAGAGCCAAATTTTTGAGTGTTTATGTCCTTTTCCTTTAGAGGGCCTAACATGTCACACTGTCTTCCCTGATGAAGGCACTTATGCTTTGTAAAATGAATATATCTAGCTGGTTCTGATACAGTTGTGGTTTATATACAGTGAACAGCTCTGCATGATTGCTATGGGCATGATGCTGAAGTTCGAAATTCTGGCTTTGCCCTAACCTGTCCTTTTACTTCATGGCAACTCCTCCTCTCATTTTGCTTTTTCACTTCTTTGGTTCTTCATTAGTTTCACCCCATTTGGACTAACAGCCTTTCAGGTAAATGCTGTCTCTTATATGTTTGTAACATCAGCCCCTCAGCTGAACTGCTGTCCTTACAAGCTATTACAATTGCAGTAAGAGTGAAAATTAGAATATTTGTCCATCATGGAAACACCAGTGGTAAATCCAGCTAACGTACTTTAATGCTCCTCATACCTACAATTCCATGTTGCTTCAGTTTCACCAAGACAGTTTTAATGTACCCATCCTGACATAAATAGTTTTCTACCAAACTCACCAGCCACCAGCTCTTTTCCTGTCAGGATACACCCTACTGGTACCCAGCAACATCTCCAGAGTTGCCCATGACATCAGCTGCCTGGGAACTAGAAAAATTTCATCTCTCTAATCCTCAAAGCTTGCTTGAACAGATTTGCTGGCACCATGCCTGTGCTAGAGGACAGGAACATTTAAAAGCACATAATTTTTTTGGCTCATTGAAATCATTCTGTTGCCCTGTTTTTTCATTGCCATTCAGCCTGATTTGCAACCAATTTTCTCAATGGAGTACTTCACAGAGGTTGGGAGTATGCTGTGCTCAATACTGCATTCTAGCCATAAGCCTCATTGGTGTGTTGGTTTATTATCTGACACTGTCGTCTTGCAAGTAACACTTACCTTCCCAGGTTTTGGCACAAAACACTTCCTGCTTAGTCATCAGATGCCCAGTGAAGCTTACTTCATTCAGACAGATTCTCTACTTCTTTTTCAAAGCTCACTTTCAGAATTCATTTCTGCTTGTTAATGCAAGCCTCCGAGCATGCTGCTGCTGTGCATTTTTAAACACTTACCCAAATGTCATCTCTATTATTTCCAAACTCTCAGACTCTTTGGGGATAGCTTAGATGCAAATGAGCTGTCAAAGAAAGATTACTTGGACCAACATTTAGAATGACAAAAGGCTTACAGACTGCATGCACAGCACATGGCTTCCAGCTTCCCAGTCAGCTGTTATTTGCCAAAATCAAGGGTTTATATACAGTCCAAAAAACAGTTCAGCTTTCTTACAACGAGGCAGTTATTCTCCATTGAAAAATTTAAACCTCTTAGATCTAGGAAAACTCTGATTACCATAGCTTCTCAGATGTTGCTCAGCTACTCACTCAACCCACACATTCTTTATACCTAAGGAGTCACCATAGAGCCTGCCATCCTTGTAAGGTGGAGCTGTTTCTCCCTGTCACACACTTTTTTGGGGATATTGCACAGGTGGATTAGAAGAAAAACTGCACTCACCTTACCCTGTGCAGCAGTCTTACAAACAGTGAGCGTTGCTCTGACAGAACGAACCAGGACTGCTCTTTCAAGTGTTTCCTGCTCTTTCAGGATGTGGCTCTTTCAAAATGAAGGCCCACATCCACGGAGGCACATGGTGTGATTCCTGGGGCTGTCCTGTGCAGGAGCTGGACTTTGATCCTCCTTGTGGGTCCCTTCCAACTCAGAATATTCTGTGATTCTGTGACCCAAGAGGCTCCATGAGGAGATGCAACGCAGCCACTGAAAGCAAAGGCACCATTTTGTGAAGCCCAGCTTTCTAACTGCAGATGGCATCCCTGATTTTGCTAAGGTGACATACATTTTGCTGAAGAGCTGATTTCTTCAGTGGGAAATAAGAAAGCACCAGAGACTGAGGAATTTAAACCAAAACCTGACCTGTTTTAACACTGTTTCAGTGTTATACACAGGAGATAGATACACTCATGCACTCATTAAAATGGGACAGCAAGCCAAATTCATCTCTCATACAACTACTGACATCAACAGACGGCCCACTGTGTTTGAACAGCAGCTGTCACAATTTGTTCCCTGAATAATATTTAGCCAAAATTAAACCTAGACAGAGATAGCAGGTACTTTGCAGATTTTCTGGTGTTGCAATAAGCATTGAGCAAATCCTGGAACAGCAGGTTTTGAGGGGTGCACAAGATATGTTTAGTTCTGATTTCCTATGTCCGCTGAGAACTCCTCCCTCCCCACACTGGCAGTGGCCCAAGTTATGCCTTTTTCAGCAAGATAGTAAAATACAGTTTTAAAAGGAAATACATACATTGCACTTTTCATCTCAAGAGCCTGGAAAGTGCAGCTGGGCATTAATTAACCAGAACAACATCTCTGCAAGTTAAAGGAATATTTTTATCCCCTGTGTGGAATCTGACGCACTAGAGTATCCTATAAAAGGTCAAAAGAATTTGCCTAATCGGTGATAACTATGGGCTAAGAAAAACTCCATGTAATTGACGAAGATGAGTTCTGTGCTTTTCATGGTTCATTCCTGCTGAGAGATGCTCTTTGCCCACAAACTGCTGAACCAAGACTGAATGTTAATCAGTATGTCATACAGTGTTGGTCCTCAGCCCAAATCACTGCAGTATGTAACCATTTTCAGCCCTTTTTTTAGCTCTATGGTGTAAGGGCTTCAGGTTTGAAAATAGCCAAGACTTCAGAGAAAACAGCAAAAAAATATTTCAGTGTGGTCAAATTTACATGCCATACACTGTTGTCTTGCAGGAAAGTATTACTCACTGGATAAAAGGGAGTCATGTATCAACCGCTGCTGCCGGTGTTCACAGCATATGAAAAAGGAGGAGTGTTTTCATACATATGCCACTACCCTGGAATGTCTGTAATGGGAGAACTCTTAATATTTCCAAGACTATGGATTGCTTCTCATGTCTGATACAGGGCTAGACTGGGGTGCATACCAGAACTGCCCCTCTGCCTGGCACCTTACTTTGCAATCTGCCTCTCATTTTGAGCAGTGTCTTCCTACTGGTTCCTTGTGCCCTTACATCTACACCTCCACCTCCTGACTCAGAATAAAATTGTTTTATTCTCTCCATTTATTCTTCATTTTTTCAGTGGTATGCCAGGGATGGGATCCCTGGAACCATTGCTAGCCTTGCTGTCTGTCATGGGTTTACCAGCCCCCCCTGAACTGAAATAGTCAAGTCCAGGTGAATTTCCGGAGAAAAAGCCAATCAGAAGTTTTAGTAATGCCTCTGCTAATGACATATTTAAGAAAACGTAAGAGAAGGTGAATTGCCCAGAAGAAATTAGGAAGCCATGGAGTGGGAGGGAGGCAGCTGGCTCCCGAGTGGGGGGCCAAGCCCTCTTTCCCTGGCCTTGGGCCGGGGGCAGGCATGGCATTGAAGTGTCTCCAGCTGGGACAAGCAACAGTGGAGAAACAAACTTCAGACAGAAGCTTCTCACCTGCAACTTGCTGCAGAAAGTATTCCAGCCCGGCGGAGAGCAGAGAGGACTTGAGATAACAGGGCCTCCTCCAAGGTCAGTTCTAGCAGGAGAAGAGTTGAGGCGAGGGGAGAGTTTTCCCCCCTCCTCTCTCCCTCCAGCAGGGGAAAGACTGAAAGTTAAAAACCCCTGCCACCTTTAGAAGATAAGTGGGGGGCAGAGAGACCCCCAGCAGTTAATGAGGGAATTTGTCCCAGAACAGACAAGTGCCTGAGGAGGTTGTGACCCTCGTGAGAGGCCTGAGTTGAAGCAGAGTCCTGCTAGAGACCCGTGCCCTTGGAGAGAGAGATCTATGCTGGAGCAAGTTGTCTCAAGTAGTCCCAGTGAAGGATCCATGCTGGTGCAGCTCACTTGTGACCATAAAGGACAGCAGAGAACGAAAGAGCTGTTGTCCTGGGTGGACCCACAAGTAGAGGTCTATTTAAGACTATCTCCAGTGGAAAAGGGACCTCCACACAGCAGAGGAAGGACTCAAAACCATTCTCTGTAGCCGTAGCTGAAGACTATGGTGAAGCAGGTGTCGCCCTGTAGACCATAGAAGGGATCCCACAGGAACAGGGGAAAGGACTCAAAGCCATTATTCCCTGTGACTGTGGTGAGAACCATGGTGTGACAAGAATCCCCTTGTAGTCCGTGGAAGACCTCAGGAGCCCAGCTGTGTCTTCCTAGCCTCTGGTCCTGTCCCGAAAGAAGGAGGAGCAGGTCCAGTCCTGAGGCTGACGTGCAGCAGAGCCGAGAGGAAAAGAGAAAGAGACTTCCATCTGCAACAAATTGGAGCCGTTGCCTTAAAGGCAACAGAAGAGAAATCCTACAATGCTACTGAATTGTTTCAAAGGGAAGAACCTTTCTTCCCCCTGGACTAATACAAGGGAGGAGAAATGCTTTTGTAAATACTCATGATGGTTTTACAAAAAGAAGAAACTTTTCTTCTTTCTGGACTGATAAAGTAGGGAGAAATGCTTTTGTTGGACCTGGCACTCAGCCAAATGCCCAAGCCCACAGCGAGGACCTTCCCCCCTCCCTTGCCTTCCCAAGGCGGGGGAATAAAGACTGCAAAACCCAAGACTAACTGAACTATATAAATAATATTAACTTTCTTTTCATAAGATAAGCGAGTTTAATTAGAATTGTTGTAGTATATATATTATTCCTTAGTTTTTATCTTGCTGGTAATAAATCTTAGCATTATACCCCTTACATCAAGCCTTTGTTTTGTCTGTATAAAACCTCTCTCAACTTATAGTAATTGTGTGGAGGGGGGAGCTGGAGAAAAAACTGATCCCTGATAAACCCACAACACTGTCACTAGTAAAGCATCCTAAGAGGACGGGGGAGGGGACAGGAACTGCATTTCCCTGACTACACCATGTGCCATGAAAGCCTCTCCTTGGGCAGAGCTGCTGGGGAAGGGAGAGAGCAGAGTAGTTGCAGTCCTCTCAATTTGTCTGGTTAAATTTTCTCCCTTAAGAATGATTCATGCTGACCTAGAAAATGTAACAGAAATGGATATATCGGTTACCAGGTTACTGCTGTGCCTTGCAAAATCATGGCAAGCTCTTTCCCAAGGGATGAACTTTCACTTCCTGCCCCAAGTGATACTGTCCTCTGAAGTGCTGGGGTAACTGCAGTTTAAGTGGATTTAGTCACAGCACAGTTGACACTGCCTATAGGGTAGAAAAGGCATCTGTGGAAATAAAAAGACCCTTCTGCATAAAATTCAAAAAAAATTTCTGCAGGAACTTAGTCTACATGTCTCCAGCTGAGCATTGGAGGAGAGTCACAGTGGGCTCTCAACACCCCCAGAAACCTCTTTAGGCACACTGCCAAATCTACAGACAACGTTTTTATGTGTTGTGTTGAACAGAATAGCAGAATTTTATCTTTAAAGACAGAGGAAATATGTTGGGCCCCATGATAGTGACTATTACTCACTTTAATGTCAGATTGTCACCAGTGTAGAAGGCTCTGCCTGTATTCCCAGGCAACTTGAAGCAACAGCTAGGAGGATTACGATGTTTGCCCATTTGCTTATGAAGTAGTGACAACTCTGAGACTCAAAAGAGACACTACAAATCTATGTACTGCCACTCAGTCCACTGACAGAACTCCTAACCTTCTGTCCTATATCTGTAATTTTCTAGGTGTCTGTGTTATTCTGGCTCAAAAGCACTGCAGCACAGCAGAAATAAAATATTTGAGAACCAGAAAAAAAAAGAGAGGGAAGAATTTTTGATCTCAAATAAATAGCACTAGAGCTGCAACACTGGATGTATTTTTCCTTTCCATACTTAATTCTAAAGAGGGGTTTTCTAACTAATCTGCATTTGTTACAGAACTTGGAGAATTTCTACCATTGTGCTACAGACCTAGGAGATCATGCAGCATAATTTAGGCTTCCCTCCCTACAGAGTATACCAGTTCTTTGTTATGATGGTGATAGAAAAAAGGACAAAAAAAGGCTGAGCACGGGCCAGGAAGGGCTATATACCTTGGTGTTTCAGAGAGTCATCTGTGGCACAGGTTTATTTGCCTTTATTCAGTTAAATTGTGTTAGCAAAAAAATTGCCAGGTCTGCAGGAGGTGAAGCGGCATCCAATTAAGTGACTAACCACTCTACCCGTTGGACAAAACAAACACTTTTCACTTGAAATGGTGTGCATCGCTGCAGTAAGCCTGGAGAGATTAGAGGGCTGAGGTTTAAAGGTATAATATTTCTGATTTCAGGGCTGCCAAGTATGAAAATGACACAAATGATCTGTGTGCAGGAAATGTGGCAGCAAGGCATTGTACATGTGAGCTCAAAATCTGGGTTTTTTTGGTTTGTTTTTTGTTTTTGCTTTAGTTTGGGTTGGGTTTTTTGGCTGGTGTTTTATTTTTTTCTCAGATGCTACTAAAAATAGCCTTACACATTCTGAGATCCTATCTAGGGGGGAAAAATGCTCAAAAAATGCATAGATATAAAATAAAAGGTATTTCACAAAACTGCTGGATATTTTTTTTCTCATCACTGTTGTTTTGGTTATGATTCAGAAGTAGTAAGGCAACTTGGCATTTTGTTAGGGGGGACCCTTCTTAGTGCTTTGGACAATGTCTTTACAACTGTTTGAGAGCTGATTTAGGAGAAGCAAGTACAATGAGTCCTGCAAACAGCACATTTTCCATCACTGCTGGCAGTGCCCCAGATGTATTCAGAGTGTTCACACCATGGTTAGGAAGAGTTGAAACTGGAGGATTTGCAGGTGAATTGACCTGTGGCACACTTGGCTTCACACACCCCCAACCTGTGCACAGCTTACTCATAAGAACTTGGTCCTGCACATATGATCAGGCTGTTTCCTTGCAGAATGCACACTTGCATCCAAATAGTATAGCTGAGTGCTAAATCCAGGAAGGACCACAGGGGCAGACTTGTATTTCCCAGCACAGCCTACATATCACTTGAAATGTTGTCCTTCACCAAGAAACAGGGGGAGGACAGGGGGGTACTCATATTGTTTACGCTGAAAAACATCTAAGGCAACACCAGCACACCAACTCTGGGCTTTGCAGATGCTCAGCACGTCTGAAAATCAGGCACTTTATTTTTGGTACTTGTATACAACTGCCTTAGGGGTCTCATTTCAGAAATGCCATTTGCAAATTCAGTTCTAAATAATTTATCGTGTCTATTCCCCTCAGAAGGAGGTGCGCAGATTAAACACCAAATGCTTGTAGAGTCCTCAGATAAGATGCACTACTGACACAGAACGTATTGTTAATCATGATTAATTATTATTATTCTGCTGGTTGACAGGCATCTGACTGACGGTTACTCTCTAATCCCTATTCTCTCCTCAGATTTTCTTCCTAATTAGTGTCCTCTAGAACCTTGTAATCACATGCCACGCAAATGAACTGCACGTTATTCAGCCGAATAGATGATAGTGGATTGGGTGACTTCCTCTGTCACCAGCCGGCTAGGAGAAAAGGAGCGGAGAGACGCTATACGATGTAAACGGCGATTTTTCCCGGCGGGAATAGGGAATGGAGGCCGCTGGCGCAGGGCGGGGGTGCAGCGCCCTCTGCAGGCTGCGCCGGCACGCGCAACGAACCCGGCCACTGCATCCATAGGGGAGGAACGACGGCGTTTAGGGAGGGATACGAGGAATAGATCGCTTCCTTCTGTGTNTCTGGAAGATGGGGCATCACCTTTTTCCTGCGGGAATTCCTTGCAAATGGTCTCAAGTTGCACCAGAAGAGGTTTAAGTTAGGTATTAGGAAAAACTTCTTCTCAGAAAGGGTTGTCAAGGATTGGAATAGGCTACCATGGGAAATGGTTGAGTCCCTATCCCTGGAGGGATTTAAAAGTGTTGTAGATGTGGCACCTGGGGACACGGTTTAGTGGTGGCCTTGGAAGTGCAGGGTTAATGGTTGGACTCAATGGTCTTAAATATCTTTTCCAATCTAAATGATTCCGTGATTCTACAAAACATATTCAAGCACTGGCCACAAGGCAAGGTCAAACGCAGAGTCCAGCTCTCAGTCTGCCCAGCCTGTGGTGCAAGGAGGCTGTCTGGTTTGGTGTGCTCTGAGCCACATGAGCCCTGTGCCCATGAGTAGGGGGATCTGTGGGCTGGTGCACCCCTACCTCCCAAGCTCTCCCAGCTCATGCTAATCAAAATTCCAGACCTATATCCAGCCAGGCTGGAGGGATCCAGCATGGTGCACAGGCAGAAAGCACATTCTGTGCATGCCAGAAACATTTTTTTTAGGTACTTGGTCTAGATGTAGAAATTAGCAAGAATTAAAAAGACGTTTGCTAGTAAGAGGAGATAAAATTCTAGACATGCTATAATCGGCAAACCTGAATGACAACAAGCAGTGAGCTAAGATCTCCTTCACCTGATTAAATGATGCCTGGGAGTGTTTCTTCGACACAGGAGGAATTTTTAAGTACCAGCCATATATACTTGTCAAGATTGCTTCAAAAAACAATGCCAAGATTTCTGATCTGCCTGCCACTGAAATAAAATTTGACTCATTCAAAGATGCTCAATAAATTCTAAATACAAGGTCTATATCCTTCAAAACAGCTATACCAGCTGAGGTTTAGCCTGTATTTCCCAGGACATGGAGTCCCATTCAATCCTTTGAATAACTATCAGTTTCAAAAAATTTCCTCACTCTGTAGGCTTGCCGCAACAGGACTGTTTGTGATGTATAATTCTTTTACAAATGTACTCTGTGTTTGCCTATGACCCTATTGCTCTCCAAAACACAAATGTAAACCCACAGTACACTCCAGCATCAGAGGCATATATGGGAGGAAGGCTCCACCTGAAGCATAGACAAGCTAGACAAAGCCTTTAATGTATTTTCCCTCTAGACAAGCCCACCACTTCATATTCATCATGGTTCTGCAATGCTATGATGGGCCACCACTGGGCAAAGAAGTCAGTGACAAGCTCTTCTGGAAGGGCTTGTTGCATGAGATGGCTCATTGGGAGCCAGGGGCATGGGAGAGTGTCCTGGCATCTTCCCTTCCCTCCAACTTGCAGTCCTCATGGTAGCAAGGGCAGCTCTCCAGCATAGTAAGGAACATGTGATACAAACCCATCATCCCTGCAGTACCCTTCTCTTCGGCCACACAACTCAACTCCCACGTTCATCTAATCAACTGGTCAGATTATTGTAATTAAACTGCACTTGAGCCAGCAAATTTAAACCTAGGGATCACTATTGGTTCATAGTCTGGAGTGATGAGGGAGACAAATAAGCCTTCATAGTATTGTCATTCAAGACAGAATTAACATTGTACCCTGCACACCTTACACCTGTGTGCAGCCCTGGTAAGCCGAGATTCAGAAGCAGACTTACTAAATAAGAAAATAATCATCAACATTTTATCACATTCTTTTCTCCAGACTTCCTGTTAGTGGGCTACAAAATAGAGTCAGGGTGGGTGCAAGTGAGGTGGGATCTTAACATCGCAGGAGCAGACATCAGCTCTCCTAATGACATCTGATGGCCCAATAATTGATATAGTCTCTTAATACATATGCTCACTTCATGGCAATTAGATTTGTAGTCTAAGCATTTCTAGACTTTTTGCCAGGAAAGAATTGAGAAATTAATGAAGGCAAATTAATTATTTGTCCCCATGGTTTCTGATGTAAGAATACAGCTGTTCTTTATCAGCATAATTCATTTTTAATGTCTCCCAAAGCTCAGCTCAGCTATAAGCCCATGTTCTTCATATGCCACACTTCTGTTCTGATTAAATATCAAATGGTTTTTAAATATCAAAACAGTTCTGTATTTCTGAGCTTTGTTATGAGTTGTGGGAAAAGAAAAACAAGGACTCCTTTTGATCAAAGACACATGACTTTTACATGATGACACTATCACTGGCTCCTGTGGACATAGTCCCAGTTTACACTTCGCTAAGTGAGGGAAGCTAGATTGTCTGCCATGATATATAACAGTCTGCTACACTGAAGCCCAAATGTTGGCTTAGGAAAGCAATCAGAAGTGAAGAAAGATGTCTTTTTACCAAATTGAGCACCAAACACAGTGATTCAAGTGGATCATTTTCAAAGACCGGAAATCTGAATGTTTACAGACATTGCTTTATTTATTCCTATCTTTTGCCTCACATGACAGCTTAGCCTCACATACCTCATTTAACAAACTCCACAAGACTTGTTTGCCTGACCCCAAGGGGACCCTGCAGCTCATTGATTTTCTTGACAAGTTCTTGCTCTGATGAGCGATTTATTACCACCTGATGGCAGCATATCAGGGTGAAAAGTAACCTGCAGCTGAATGCAAGAGGGTTGAGAAACACAGCAGCAAAAATAATTGAGCTAAGATAATAAGGAATGAAAAAGGGATAGTGCGAGGAAGAACCTCACCATGTTCTGCTTTTGCAATCTGAGGTCTCCAAGGGCCGACTCTGTGGCCTTGGGTGGGTGCTACGGCAGCACAAGAGAAGGAGTGGGGAGTGGCAATGTGGGCACAGCTGGGAGCAGTCTGCCTGCTCGGCTTTATTTACTGAGGGACCGGCTGCAGCTCTAATACAGTACGGTCAAGTGAGGGGAGGGTCAGGAAGGCAAGGGGCCGCTGACCCTTTAGCTTAATGAGGCTAATTATTCCCTTTCCCCTAGAGCTGAGCAGAAGGGTTCAGAAAAGCAACTGTATTTTGCCTCTTTCTTTCTGAGAAGAGAATGAGGTGCTGCTTAGGTAGCTTGGAGAAGTTGATTATTGCTTTCCTCACAGTGCTCTGCCTAAAGAGGCTAGAGCCTTTGCCATCCAAACACAGTAGAAGGAAGAAAGAAAGACAGACAGACAGGACTCAGAAATCCAAAGAAGTATCCCTCTGCTGGTCCTTTTTGCCCAGGATATAGGATCAGCATAGCCATTACAATGTACTGCAGGTGAACTGACATGGCAAACTGGGACCTGAATGAGATCTGGAGGATTAGACTGAAGGAAGGAAACTTAAGGGAAATTGTAAGAGAATCTACTGAGAATGGTAAGAAGAGAAAGGCATTTGGTAGTATGAGAGTCAATTGTGTGCCTGGAGAATAGCCATCTTTTGTAAGGATGGAGCTAACAGAACAGTGATTATGACTGTGCCTGAAGCAAATGTTCATGGTACTACTGAGATGTTTGACAATTTAGTCAGGGGAGCTCAAGATGAAAGAAAACATATTGGCACTGTGTGTGCTGCAGAAAAAAGTGAAGGAACAGTAACTTATATTCATATCATACCTTTCATCCTGAAGGATCCCAAAGCACTCCACAAACCACATATGGAAGCGACTTCTACCTTTGCTGAATATGGACGTCAGGGGTAAAACATGCCAACTCTTTTAACATCAGAAACCTGCACTGCTGCACAGCAGCTTGGGGAAAAAGGGAGAGATGGGTAGGCAGAAACCAAAATGCAAAATAATAATTCGCTAGGCAAAGATGTGGGAGAACAGAGCAAACATACAGTATTTTCAGAAGTCTTCATTATACTAATGTAAAAAGACTGTAATTGGGATCCATGCCTTACTGCCTATAAACTGCAACAAATAATCTTCTTGCTCCACAGATTTCCCAGCAGAGGCACTACATGTGAGACTAAAATCCAAGCAAATAAGTGATCTTGAGTTTAGCCTCTTGTTCTTCTACCTGAACAAAATCTCTTAAATGCCTTTAAATTTTATTGACAGAATGCATATATCTATTTACCACTATTAAGGACAGCATTTCATTTTAATGTTGTGTTCAGAGGAAGGTGAGAACAACTAAAAAAGGTCTGCTTTCTTCCTAAAAATGAGGAGGGCAGTTCATGAGATTTGGGCCCTCAGTTTCATGTCATATTTTTCCTATTTGATTACTGCAAAAACATGGACACCCAAACCACAAGTTAGATATCAGCCAACACAGCTACAGATGTGCAGCTACTTTGGCCTCGCATGCTAATAATCGTCACTTTTTAAACAGCCTTGCAAAACTAGAGCATATTTTACAAGCTCAGGCATTAAATTTTCCCTTCCCATTTTATCATAATGATATACGAGAATATTTAACAGGGTTTTATTTGCTGTGGGAAAGGGAGGCAGCATTTTCTAGGTCATTTTAGGAATATCTTTAACTTTAGCCAGTGAGGAATCATGGGTAAAACAGGCATAGTGGTGACAACCGAGTTGATGTTAATCATAATCCCTGTGTAGGTGTCCTTATGAAAAACCATGTGACAGCTGATAAATGCAGCAGCTTTTATCTACATCCCATTAAACACTTAAACTGCAATAAAGGATCAAGCCAATTTTTTTTCTATTTCCCCATGATAAGATGCACATTAAAGCAAGTTCTGCAGAAACAAGACTCCCTGTCCAAAGCATACAAGGTAGTTTAAATTGTGGGAAATGTAAACAGAAACTGAGGAAATGAAGGTCTTTTGCCAGGGCTGGACATAGGCTGATTTATCAGACTATTGTAAAAGACACTAGAGAAAATAGCAACGTCCGTGAGGTAACAAAACTGCCTCAGTAAATAAGGAATTATATTTCCAAATAAATAAATCCATATTAATTAAGATGAAAAATGAAAAATTCCAGGTTTACATATTAATTGCAAAGATTAAAGAGAGCGTTTAAAATAGTTCTAACATTTTGTAATATTAACATAGGGGGTTTTGCCTGTAGATGGTGCCGTAGGGCAGCAAAGTTGTTAAGCTTTTCTAAAGATTAAATTGGGTTTGAAAGCTAGTTATTACCAGATGTTCACAGTTTAGAAACATTTCTCCAGTTTAAAATTTGTAGCAAGGTTTTCACCCAACAGAAATATGTCAAGAAAAGCCCAGAAAATAAAGAAAATGACGTTTGGTTACATAATGGGTTTGGTTTCTTTTAATTAATTTCTTTTAATTAAAATTAATTTTTCATTTCTAGCATATAGAAGTGTACTTATTCAAACAGGCTTTGAGCATCAAAACAAAAAAAATACTATTGCCAGGGTTAAAATAGGCAATGTCCTGACTCCTTTTCATAGGTAGAAAATGGAGTTTCAGGACCTTAGTCTGTGTTATGCTTGAGGGGCAGACTAAATCAATGGTGTTACATACAAGAGAACTACATATTATTTTTTTTTCTGTGTTAGCTACCTTGATCCTGAGTAACATAATATCAGGGATAAGCCTATAATTCACTAATTCCACATGAAACGTTATTATGAAGATGTGCATCGGTATAGGTAAATCAAAAATAAAGAGGCAAACAGTAATGTTCATATTTGCACTGCCCTCGCCTCCAGTGCTGTGACTGCTCTTTGCATACTCTACAATCCGCTGCTGAAGACAAAAACACTTGTGTAAAATTGCTTCTTGAATTCAGTATTTTCCTCTATTTAAATGAGCAGACTGAACGGACAGTGGAGTCTTGGGAGTTACTAGGCTAGAATTAACGCATGAAGTTCAGGTGCAAGTCTGCATCCAACCTTGGAGTGCAAACACTGAGGAGAGGAAAGTGTATGGCCAGCCCCAGTTGAGTCAGGCTTGTAACATGGTGAAATTCTCATGCGCTGTCATGACAGTGACAGGTGATTTGCTGTCAAAAAATCACCAGCTGGTACATAGGCAACACCATAAGTTCATTTTTGCTGAGTTCTTCTCAGCCCAAATCCTTCCCCAATTGTGCACTATTGCTTTTATTTATTTATTTGTAAATATAACTCCTTATTTACTGAGGCAGTTTTGTTACCTCACGGACGTTGCTATTTTCTCTAGTGTCTTTTACAATAGTCTGATAAATCAGCCTATGTCCAGCCAACACAAAAGACCTTCATTCCCTCAATTGAGATGGTGAGGCCAAGTAGCCAGGCTGTCTAATGACTTTAGAGGAAAACAGATGCAAAAACACAGGCTCCATGGACAAAGCAAGATTCGGAAGGAGAAAAACAGAAAAGGCCCTAGAAAATCTCATCCCTCCCAAAAGGAGTCCAAGGAGCCACAAACACCACACCAAGGAACTTTTTCAGAGGTGTAAGGAAAAAGGATAGGGTTCATTACCCAAGAGCCCCTTCCCCTTTAAGTATTGTGGTGTTATGGATAACCACACAGGTAGTGGCTAAGAAGGGGCTGATCAAGGACTCACTTTGTAGGCCTGCAGGCAATGTGTGTACAAGGCAGACAAAACCTCATAAGAGCAGAGGGGGAGCTCCAAAAGAGAGCATGACATGGAGTTCTGCCAGGGTGAACACACCCTGAGATGAGAGCTGAGAACTCCTTTTTGGTTTTAACAACAACTCTAAAAATTACCCTCCATATAACTTTGGCCACAACTCAAGGCCAGATTTCACCAGGTTTTGGTGGGAATGAATCCTGATGATCCTAATGGGAGCAAGTCTACTGTATTTGTTGCCTGAAGTCAACTTGTTATAAATGCTAAATCAACGTTTGCCACTTGCCTCTGATGAGTTTATTCCCCAGCCTATTTCTCCCTGCAGTGGAATTAAGTAGGGACAACTCCACTGAGATCAGTAGAGTTTTTATGCTAGAAAGCCAGTGTGAAATCATAATCAGAGTTTCAAATGTGGAACTTCAATAAGATTTTGCTTCATCCTCAAATTTGTCTTTCCATGTCTTTCTCTTATGTAAATGAGCTTTAATAATTTGACTATCAAATGACCATCAAATAAACTATGTAATTATCAAATTTTTTCAAGGCCCTTGAGATCTTGCAGGGGAAGATCCTCTATAACAACAAAGTAATGTATGGAACCACTGAATCACAAAGTGGCTGAGGTTGGCACCTCTGTTCAAACACAGGCAGCCAGGGCAGGTTGCCCAGGACAGCATCCAATCAGGTTCTGAATGTGTCCAAGAATAGAGACTTCACAGCCTCTCTGGGCAACCTCTGCCAGTTTTCTATCACCCTCACAGGAAAAAAGTGTGTTTTCTGATGATCAGGTAGAATTTCATGTGTTTCAGTTTGAGATCATCGCTCTTGTTCTCCCAGTGGGCACCAGTGAGGAGAGGCTGGGTCCACATATAAATCTATGTAGCAGCAACAGAATACCTGTTACATCCTGTAAGATGACTTACCATTTCCACTGAGATAACTTCACTGTCTTTTACAGTATGTAGGACTGTAATTTTGTAATGTACAGAAATATCCGTTTACAATGGACAGTATACAACAGGTTTTTACCATTTAAATAAAATCTACAGACCTCTTCTGTGGCAGTTAAGCCCTATAGTAAACCAAACTGGACCTGAGCACGGACCTGAGCATGGATCTGAGCATGGACCTGGCCATAAGCTCTACCATGCAACGGTAGAATATTCTTGAATTAGAATCACACTCCCTTGAACAACACAGACAGCTACCACTCCTCCAGGTAGTCTGAGGACAGACAGTTCAGGGAACAGCATCAGACTGTTTCCAATATGCAGTATGAATGAATTCCCAGGAAGCTCACATATGGCATCTAAATGGCTACATGCGAGCCACACTCTGTCCCTTGCCTTGCAGGGACAGATTGGTGTGGTCCATTTCATTTATCAGCACAGATAGACTCTAAGCATATTTCATAAGCCAATGAAGGTCAGAGTTTCATTTAATTACAATTTGCTGTGATTACTTATAATTTGAAACCTGCTGAAATCAAATAGAAATGGATAATGTCACTTATTCCTAAGTAAACTGTACCTTGAATGAGAAGTTGTTCTACTGAATTCATTGTGGGCCTGGCATTCATCTTATAATTTGTAATTATGATTATTATTATGCTAAGAACCTTGAATTCAATGAAAATACTTCTGGCACATGAGTTTCTTCATAGCAAGTGCTCTTCATGCATGTAGTTGAAGTGTGCTTGGCACAGCTATGAAAGGCAGGGATATCAGCCCCACTCCTCCCATTTCTGGTGGCTATCGATGCCAGCAAAAGCCTTAGTGCAGATGCTGTAATAGGAGTGATAGTTCAGTGAAACAACCTTATCTCTGCAACTCAAGGAAATCTGTTTGTGTTTACAGGGTTTGCTGAGTTAGGTTTCTTAATCCATCCACTGGGAAATGCTATTCAGTGTAGACAAGGCCCGAACTCAAAGAGAATAACAGAAGTGATTTACATCTCTCAAAAGGAAAACAAGGCTCTTTCCTCAAATGTACTGCTTCTCCTTAACAGTGAAAGATGTGCATCACACATGTCCTGCAGCATGTTGTTCTTTCCAGATATGGGATTTTGCTGGGAAGTTGCGACACACAATTTGTGGGAGCACTTGCCAGCTGAGCAATGCTTTCACTACCGTTCACCACACTCCTTAAACAAGCATGCTAATTATGTTACAGGCTGTCTGTGTTACAGGCTAAGCTCTAGGAGGCTATAGTATTTTCCTAGGAACCACAGCAAGGAAGTCAGTATGGGCCTTCAGCCTTCCGTTATGTTTGCTGTGCATCTGCTGTGACCAGAGTTTCTGGTTGACAAAGACAACCTCATTAAGCATTCACCCTAGAGGTGTTTCTGGTGCTCAGAAGTGCTCATACATTAAGGTTATCACTGAATGCTTTTTTCAGCACCAAGAAGTCAGAGAGGAAGTGTTCTTATTTAAATTAGAAGAAAACTATGAATTGATAAAAGGAGGTATTTTTAATGTCATATATAATTAACCTGGTACACCACAAATAGCCGGCTTCCAGCTGGACATTGTGTCATTGATCACAACCCTTTGAGCCCAGAAGTTCAGTCAGTTTTCAGTCCACTTCATTGTCCTTTTAGCTAGTCCACAAAACTTCATCTGTTTGCCTACAAAAATGTTTTTGGGAGTCTGTCAAAAGCCTTGCCAAAGTCAAAATAAACAACATGCTTTAATCTCTCCTTCTCTTAGTCATTTCATCTTAGAAGGTAATCAGGTGAGCTGATTTTATCTTCATAAGTTCATGACAACTACTTTCACTCACCTTCTTATCCTTCAACCATTTGGAAATTTTTCCAGGATTATTTGCTCCATGACCTTCCCAGGCATTGAAGTGAAACTGACAGCCCCAGATCCTCCCTCCTTCTTGCTCGTCTCAAAGACAGGACTGGTAATTGCTTTTCCCAGTTCTCAGGAACTTCCCCCCTCCCAACTTGATCCTGCTCTACCGAGGGTAAGTCTTTGATGCTTTTGACTTTCTGATGGGTCTCAGAAGCCTGGAAATCCTGAGGCAAATCTTAACCAGGGAAGACCAAGGCAAAGAAGCCAATGAGTACCTCAGCCTCTTCCAAGTCCTTTGTTATGAGGTCCCATTTGTGAACTAATTTATATTATGAAATACATCAGTATTTACAATTACAACAAGAGGATGAAAACCACAAGGTCAACGATAACTCTTAGCTAATAATAGGCCTGAGACACAGTAATAACTATTTACATTATAATGATCACTTTGTCCTCTTCTCAAAAACACCAGGTTTAGAAAACCAGCAGTTCTCTTCTGAGTGCATTGTTCCACCTGCTTTTAAGTATAAACATAAAACAATGAAATAGAGAAAAGAAGAACTCTGAAGGAAAGTAACAAATAATTTACATATGCTAATTTTGAAGTCAGTGATGGCTCATTTGCACTTGAAGGATAAATACTGAAACTGCATAGAGCCTGGCTGAACAGCTCCTCCTCCCATAGCACAGAGATAATATGGCATCACTTCAGGTATAAAGAGGAATAGCAAAGATACATAAGAGGTGATCTTAATTTCTGGCTATGATATTAATGTGATTATTGATCATGTGGTATCCACACTTCAGAAAAGACATTGAAAAAGACAGAGGTGGCTCAGCAAGAAAACATAATTTTAATTACAGAAAACCTATCTTGAAGTAACAAACTGGACAATTTAGAACTTTGTAAACTTTTAAAGAACTGACCAGAGAGACACCTGACCAGTCTGTTGGTATGTGTACATGGGGAAATATTGGTTATTAGCAGCTACTTTGAACTGCAGAAAAATAGCACTGTGAGAGGAAACTAAAAATATTGGAAACGATAAACAGCATCAGGCATGGATTTTCCGGGGCTTACATTTATCACTGCTAGCCTCAATCTCCTACTCTCCACAACAGTGCTGACCTTTTGAACCCACAGTGCAGTGCAGTGGCTTCTTTCTTCTCAGCATCACATGCCTGCCATGAGAGCAAAGAGAAGACATGGTGCCAAGCTCGGACAGCAGACATTTGTTCTTTTCCATTCTCAATCCTCTGCTACAGACATGCCACTTTCACAGGACCATTCTCATCAGTACTCTTAGTATGTAATAGTAAATGGTGGCACATGCATCTGTTTGTGTGAAGAATATATTTTAATAGCTCTGTTATATTGTTAAAGCCAATGGAGAAAACACTAAGTGCCTCAGTTATGCAGATGAGACTAATTATAAAGTTTCCTGTTTCACCTGAATATTTCCATGGGAAATACTCACAATGGCAAGGCTCTCCTAGAACATCATCTGGAGTTCCAAAGCCTCAAGGCTTCCTGGAAACAAGATTCAAGGCCTCTTAAACTGGACATTCAAAACTACAAGCACTCAAATGCCCTGCCTCCTATGTAAAGCTCTGGGCTCATGCTTGGTCATACCAGATTATCTTTTACACTGGAGATGTAAAAGAGCTCTGTGGGAGGAAGGGTGTTGACCAGACGTGTGCAACTTTCAGATAAAGAAGAGAACACTAACTGATCCTGCAAGGTGTCTGAGGAAGGGGAGTCAGTCATTATCCTCCCACGCTTCAGTTTCCAGTCGTTAACAAGGCTTAGCTCATGTGTCTTCCAAAGAATTCCAAATCTTACAACCCACTAACTTCATAATTAAATAGACTTTAAGGCTGAAAGCTCCTGTGGAAGTCATCTCGTGTTATCTGGTAACCTGTATTGATCCATGCGCCAGCATTTACAGATGGACTCAGCATGTGCAGTCCTGTTGCTATTAAGGGTTTGTGACTGCATGTTGAACCGTGGCTAACCACTGAAAAAGAAGAAAATAAAGTCACAGNAAAAGCAAAGCTCCTTGTTGCTTCTCTGAGTGCATTAAATAGGAAATTACTGTACAGAGGCAGCTGCAGGTGGCTGGTGCTGTGACCACTCTTCTATGACCAACCAGCTGCACATTTCTCAACGTTTCTAAGGCCAAAACCACACTGCGGCTCTTGCTCTGCTCTGCAGTCCAACGGGGAGCCAGCTGGAGCGCCCCAGAAGCTGAGCTCTGCCTCAGTTTTACCATGGCCAGGCGGGGGGCCAGGTTCCGGCTCGCTCAGAGCAAAGCACCCCGGGAAGTCGAATTCCCACCAGAGACCAGGAAGAGCAAGTACTGCCTTTTTTGTATGCTTGGGGGCAGAAGAGTTTGGGCCGTGCTGCAGCAGCCCTGACAACGCCGAGGAGCGCCGCCTAGCCCGTGCCCGGGGCGGTGGGAGTCGGGGGCGGCCAAGATGTCCGATCGGCCCCGCACCAGCATCAGCACCGCCGGGCTCCCACACCCGGCACCAGCCGCCCGCTCTGTCACATGGAGGCGCCATTTCCTCTGCCCTTGCTTTGCCCTTAAGGCCGCCGTGGTGCCGCCGGTGCCTCGCCCCGCACGGGGTGGCTGCGGGCGGGCGCCGCGTCCCCGTCTGCCCCCCACCGCACACAGCCCGGCGGAGAGGCGGGGGGGCTGCGGCGGGAGAAGGGGCAGGGGCCGGCCGGCTGCCCGGCTAAAAACAGCCCTCTCCTAATAAAGCGATGGGGCCCGGTGTCCGCGCCCTATAAATACGCTCGGTGCGGGGTTCGCGGGCTTTGGCCGGCGCGGCTCGGCTCGGCTCGGCGCGGCTCTGCAGGGGCGCGGTGCAGCGGAGCGCAGCCAGCGCAGCGGGGCCGCCACTGCCGCCGC
>VYXB01003880.1:1762105-1809505 GCA_013397135.1 Pachyramphus minor | reverse complement strand
CCCCCCCCCATCTTCCCCCTTTTGCAAGATGTGAGGTAGACCACTGGGAATTGATCTAATCTGATAATACCTCTTGCAAATGTAAGGAACAAAATGCATGATGTTATCATGATTGTTTGAAGATGCTGAAGAAGAAATAACTTTGAAGGTGAAAGCGGATGCAGTTGTAAAACATTAACTTAAAAACTAGCAGCTTTGTGATTTAGTAAGACAAGGTATGATTGTTCATATTGTGTGGCAATAGTGCTAGTAACCCTGACCAAAAGTAAGAGCATACTTTATTATACACTCATTTACATTCAAGACTGGGACAAAGTCCTCTGTGAGAGAGGGAGTTGTAGTTCTGACTTGTGTGGAGTTAGAACTTCAATTTGGGTTTCTCAGGCAGCCAAACAAACAGCTGATTTTACTTCTATATACAATAGTCCACAGTCCTCATTGTCCTTTCTTTCCTTTCCAAACACTTCTGCCTTGTTTCTTTTTTTATTATTATTTTTATTTTGATTCTCTTCTTCATAAGAAAGAACTCTGTTTAACAGAGAAAACATTTAATATTTTCTTTCATATTTGGAAGGCAGAAGTTGTAAGAAAATAAATTAAGTGATGTAAGAGTGGAATGAAAGGAACAGGAGATGTGAGGAAATCAAGAAGCTGTGTCTAAACCTGCTGTATCTGAAATCTGTGACAAAACTCCTGTTAGATTGCTTAAAAGAATGTGTGTCTGTTCGTTGCAGGTTGACCTCACGCGCACCTTCACCTTCCGCAACTCCAAGCAGACATACACAGGAATTCCCATTATAGTGGCAAACATGGACACTGTGGGGACATTTGAGATGGCCGTGGTTATGGCAAAAGTAAGTCTTGACTCTCATTTCTGCAACAGTTGGGAAGCAGCTGGGTGACAGTGAGCAGCCTTTTTTAATTTTTAGCTAAGTTTGTTGGACAACACGGGGGCATGAGTTTAAAATCCAGAACAAGAAAAGGCAGCTGTGCTTTTACAGCAACACAGTTACCACAAACAGGGCTCCTGCTATAAGGTAGTTTCAGTGGAGATACTTCCATACTGGGAAGCTTCCATTTTGGGTATAGCATAGCTTCAGGTGGATCTTCTAGAGCTTAGTATCTGAGGTTTATTTGTGCTCCCTGACAGGAAAAAAAAAAAAAAGCTGACAGGTTTTGAAAGTGTAGGTTATTGGATAAAGCTGCAGCAGTTTCCAAGTTAATTAGCCTCTGGTACATTCAAAATACTGATGATAGCTTCATAAAACACATCATAAACCTGATTCTGAAAGGTTGGCCAAGTGTGCCAAGTTACCTTTGAGAAAGTGTTTGGAGTTGCATGGTCTGTTATTCACGTTTACTGTTTCTTTCAAGCAGGATGAGCCTATACTAGGGGGAATTTCTAATGCCTTATTTTGCAGCTGAGGGAAAGATGACTAACTTGGACATTAATATCAGTTTTCTTGTTTTTTGCTAGCATGCAATGTTCACTGCAATTCACAAGCATTATTCTCTGGAAGAATGGAAACTGTTTGCTGCCAATCACCCAGAATGCCTTGAGGTACATTTTTGTACTGTAAATTATTATGGTTTATTGCTTTGTTCTGAACTCACATACACTGGAGTCTCTTGGGAATACTGTTGTCAAGTGAGGTTTTGGGGAATGAAGATATTTGCTGTTCTTAAATTCGTGAAGGGAAGTGGCTTGTCCTGATTTAAAAAGAATAGCTATATGAGTCCATTATGAAAGTGCTTATATTAAGATGCAAAAAAGCAAAGTTTATATATGCCTGGAATGGAAACAGAGAAGTATCCTGAACAAAAAAGAAGGAAATACTTGGGAGTAGGTCTAACTGCTGTGCTTCTGTTGCTGTTGGGAGCCGTGGTACTGCGCAAATGTGAATAACCTTGAGTAACCCAGTCACAAGCTGGCGCTGCAAACCCTTGTGCTGGGCAGAGCCTTTGCTATCAGGTGTGCAAGTGAACCTGGAGCCTGCAGACTGGAAGGGCCCAGATGCTGGGCCCAACCTGGGATCAGCACTGAAAGTTGTCAGAGCATATGGGTCTTCCACTTACCTCCTTGTGCTAGAGTTCACTCTGTACTACTACTGGCTGTGTTTCCCCGCTTGTTCACAGGGTCCTAGCCTAAGCTATTAGAGAGAACAGGTAAATTTATTTACTATATTTAAATGTCGACTTAAGTTCTGACTTTTTCATTATCTAGGCTTCTTCTGTGTTCTTCTGGCAGGCCCCTGTACCAGGAGAGGCAGTAAGAGTATGTCTTTCCTTCTCCTTAGAGTTCACTGCAGTTTTGAATCTTTTTCTATACTGAAAAGAATATCACACAGCTGTATTCTGTCTTTACCTGTGGAACATTTTAGAATTTTATTATGAAGGCTATTGATTACAGGGTTGTCTGAAAGCGAGCCTAGCACTTATCTCAGTCTGGATTACTTCCATACCACTATAGGGTAGAAGGTGGTCCCATGAATGTACTGTGTTCGAATGTTTTCTAACTTATTTGTGGTTCATAATGACTAGAGTAGGATCTCCTAGTGATTAAATACTGAGTGACCTTGGATTTCTGCAGAGGTTTTGTGGGCCAACAGCTGTGGAAACTATTCTTCTTTTGGAAAGAACTCATAGGAAGAAAAAGGAAGAAGCAATCTGCTTGTTTTCAATGGTAGCTGACCCTGTTTGAGAAAGGGGATTGGACTGCACAATCTCCAGAAGTCCCTTCTAAACAAAACTATTCAGTGATTCTGTAGATCAAAGGAGTGGTTGGTGAACTTAAAGACACAGATTTTACTCTCTTGACAGTGCCTCAAATTTTGCCACTCTAATTTTCTGTAAATATGCCAAGTTAGGGCTGTGTTTGTTTAATACGAGGATGTCTAAACCTTCATTCATCTCAGCTGATTATATAACAATCCACTTGTTAATGAAAAGCTGATAAAATGCTAATTTCCCTTTTTTAATATACTTTAAACAGAACAGAAATAACACATTGATATTCCCAGAAAGATATTTATTTTGTATTATATATATAGTGAGATATATATATATAGTGATATATATTATATAACACTAGTTTGTATGACTATGCGGAAAAAGGCATATGCATTGTGTTTGTTTATCCCAGTTTTTGTAACCTACTACTCCGCTTTGTTCTTCCTGTCTTTTTCTAGCATGTAGCAGCAAGCTCAGGTAGTGGAAAAGCTGATTTGGACAAGTTAAAAAGTATTCTAGAGGCCATTCCACTCATCAGATACATCTGCTTGGATGTGGCAAATGGCTATTCAGAGCACTTTGTGGAGTTCGTGAAGTGTGTCCGTGCCCTGTTCCCACATCACACCATTATGGTAAGTGTGTAGAAGGGGTGGGAGGGGTGTGTGTGTTTGTGAGTTCTGTCCAGGAACGGGACACGGAGTTAGGCACGGAGGTAGGCATCAGAAGTAGAAAAGGAAAGGAAGGAAGGATGTTTCATAACAAGTTGGCATTGTCCATTGCTGATAATTTCTGTGGGAATTATTAGTGTGTGCTCTGATACAGCAGTCTGATGTTGGCATGGCAGGCTGGGTGGATCCGTTTTTTTCCCTACTCATGTCCTCCTTCCCACACCAGATGAGACCTCTAATCGTAAAGTGTGTAGGTTTATTTTGGTGATTCCAAGCAGAGGTTTGCTGTGGGAATATGTCCATGATTTTGGCCAGTTGAGGTCAATGATTATTTTAATCTGTTAGATCACTATGAAGACAGCTGAATGTAGACTGATCCTTGCCTGTGATAAGAATTGTAGGGGTGTTGTGCAGTTGTGAATGGCATTATCAGAGAGTAAAATGGTCAGTGCTGGGGCTTTTCATGTGCTTTCTGTGATGTTATATCCTATCTCAGTGCTAATGCTTCCTTCAGCCCTTTTGCACTAGGAATAGAGTGTTTCCATTGACATGGAACTGCCTGAAGCAGAGTGCTACTGCTTCTTTCCCAGGGCCCTGGGAAATATGCCTGAATTTGGTTCCATGAGAATAGCAGAAATTCTCAAACAAGCAGCAGATTTGTAACAAGGCTACCAGCCTTTCTTCAAGCCAGTGCAGCAAAACATCATGTGTTTAGGCAACATTTTCTCACTTTTCCATGCCAGACACAAAGCTGCACATAAAGTAAATGTGAAGTAAAAATCGTCTTAAATGCACATTCTGCCTTGGTTTAATAGGGAATGATGTGCTCAAGCAGCTCAGGGGAGACCACGTTTCTTTCTTCCATATTGAAGGAAGGCAGTGTTCTTGCCTCTGAATGATGGTGGCACTGGAAAATGGAAGTGGGCTGAATGCTTGTTGGATTCTGGGTTATCGTAGGCTAATGAATAGGCATCCTTCAACAGTTACCAAGAGACGCATTTTGGTGTGCACCCATGGTTTTGGACATCCATTTCCCATGTCTTTGGAGGGAGATTTTGGAACTATGAAGTGATAGATGTGGGTTTTTTGAGCTTCTTGCTTCATGTTCACTGCAGTGAGGCAAGAAGCTGCTTCCTTGCTTTGGATCTGAAGTATTTTCCTCTGTGACATGATTACTCCAGTGTCTTTGACTTGCAGAGTTGTGGGAGGGAGCTTAAACCACATAGTTAAAGAAAAAGATCTTCCCTATGAGCAGTGGAAAGAAAATTGTGTGTCATGCCCTCCTCCACCTCCCCTCAGACTGCTGACTTTGCTGGCTGAGGATGGAACTCCATCAAGATGAATTGCCCAGAAGACACAGGAGGTCAATGTCAAAGTCATGTATCAAGCCCAGATTTTAGATCAGAGTTCTTAAGCCAGTATCAATCACCCCCCATGTCTGTTCAACTACTTCCCTAGTGTCTCTGCTTCCGTGACTACGGTTATTGATACTTCAGGTCTCATTGTCCTGAGAGCACCACCTGCTTGAACACATACACAGCCCTGACCTGTTCAGTTGCTTTGTCTGATTGTAGTTCCTTTCTCTGAACATGGTTTAGTATGGCTTATTTTTCATCTGCATATCAATAATTTCCATTCCTGAAAGCATACTAACAAACTTGGGGTGTTCAAAAACCTACAGTTTTCCAAAGCCACCAGGGTCTGTGCAGTCCCTGAAAGCCTGTGATTCAACTAGGGATGGACATCTCTACCCTGCTTCCACAGGAGTTAACTTTAAAAGCTGTTCCTGGCTGAAATGCAGGAGCTGGTCTAGGCTCCTTTTTATGACACTCTGGAAGACATGTCCTGCTGCTACTGGTTCTGGCTGCTTTGATGTCTGTGTGCTATGCCTTGAGTATGTTCTCTGCTGTTGTGGCTTTCAAACAAAAGGATTAACAGTTAAATAGGAGGTATAAAAATAAAGACGCTTTCTCATAGCTGAAAGTGATCTCCAGGACGTTGTAGGCTGTCTTGTTTGCTTTCCTCAGCATGACCATTCATTCCACAGTCAGCTGCAGTGCAATACATAACAGTAACCCAATCCTGGGTCCCAGGGAATGTGTGTTCCCAGGGGCCATGTAATGGGTTCAACTCTGAGGTTGAAAGGTGATGTGCAAAGCAGCTGTGGTTAATGTGGCCAATACTCCAGTGCAGATGGAGGATGTCTGTTGTGTAACAACGTTTCAAATGCATGCTTTTGTCTTTTTAAGCACTGGTTTTGGTAATCACATTACCTTATTTTCTTCTGTCTGGCTCTGACACAAAGTTTTTCATTCCTGCATTTTGTACTAATTTACAAAGAAGATCAGTTTCTCCATGGAACAGAAAGGGTAGGGGAGACAAACAGGGGCACAAAGGTACAGCATGACTTAAGTCACTCATTAGATTGAGAATGGGGGAAGAAGCAAGTCTTTGTCTGTCTCCAAAATGCAAGACTGCCTCCAAGAATCAGGAGTAATGGTCCACTGGGGAGTTTTGCTGTTGCATATTATTGTGTGCATCAATCGTGCCCACTTGCTGAAGTCTAAAGAAAAATCTCATTTGACATTCATGATGGAGAATAATAGCCAGAGCCTTTATATTACAGGAAACAGAGTCCTTATTTAGTAGTGCAATTGTAGATGTTAGGGTTATTCTATCTCACTGAAATTTGGTTTAGCAAGCTAAGATTTTTTTTGCCAGCAAGGTTTGCCAAGATTTTTCCAGAATTTTTCTTTTTGTAATATTTTCTATTCTTTATACAGAAGAAACCCCAAGGGGAGCAGGGATTGGCAGGAAGAAGGAGGCTGGGGCAGGAACACACTTGCAGATACAGTAGCACCAAGATATGGGCCATAGAAGGATGAATGCAGAATGGCAAAGCAGCAGCAGAGGGAAACAGGAGGAGCCAGAAACTGTTGCTCCCCCTTGAAGTCAGTAGAAGACTTCTCAGGGCCTTAGTGGAGACAGAATTCAGTCAAAGAAAGCCATGTAGGCTGCTCCCCGTTTATCTCTGGAACACGCAGCAGAATAAATCCAGTTATGGCATGTCCACCAGGGCTGGAGTCTCAGAACAGGGGCCAGGTGGGATCCCAGGGTAGGAGACAATGATGCTGCTGATCCTGTCTTGGGTCAGTTACAATACTGCGTGCAAACACCCACCAGGTATGGCTCAGCCTCGCAAAGGGCATCATCCCTCCATCTCATGGTGAAGCACCCCTTGCTTTGGTGGGTGGGAAGTGTCCTTTGGCCGTCTTCCTGATAGTGTGGAGGCACAGGCTGTGCTTTCCTCTAGGGTGCAAGAAGAAAGTTTGAGAACTGTTGTCACAGACACTTCTCCCCAGCTTGATCCATTGCCATTTGCCAGCAGCTTTCAATCAGTGCAGCAGTGTTCCTGTCTTAGTCAGTATGAGTCGATATTTATAGCAGGCTTTTATGAGGCACAGTATCAAATGCCTGACTGAAATTCAGAGGCATTGCCCTCCTGTGTTCACTGATTTTGTATCCCTGTCAGAGAAGCTGTAGTCTTTATAATCCTGTTAGGTGAAATCTTGATCTCATTAAAGTCAGTAGGAAACTCCCTGTGACTTTTCTGAGGCCAGGATTTCCCTCAGGACTGACCTGAGGGAAACAGTTCAGTCATCCTGGGTCGTGCTGGAGTAATCCAGGGTGGCACTCACATGAAACCTCACACTGAGTGATGGTACGTCTGAATGTCACCCTGATTGTATAGCAACAGGCCCACAGCCAGGGTAATTTGTTGTAGCCCCTAACAAGTGACCGCACTGAAGGTACGGAGCTTTACCTGACTTATGGTTGTTACTGGTGCTGTTATTTAACTGACAGGGTAGCAAAGTTAGATTAGCAGTGAGGTAATTACTGGGCTATATCTCTTTCAAGAAAGCCAGTTCTGCAGCAGATTAGAAATGCATTGGTACATGGACTCATCATTAAGATGAGCATGGTTTTATGTATGTATATATGTGTGCACACAAAAAATATATACGATGGTTGCACCAATTGCTATGTTCCTTGATGACTTGTGCAAATACACTACAAAATGCATTGTCTGTAGTGACTTCTTTGTACAAGTTCCAATTGCTTTACTTTCTTTATATTCTTAGTTAATTTTAAGAGGGTTTCATTCTCTGTAGTCTAGTCTTTTTATATTGACCTTTTCAGATATTTCTTCAGTTCAAGTATTCTGGCTTTACCTTGCAGGTGGGGCTTTCAAAAGCCCTCTTGACTCTATTCACTGTCATACTAGCATGAGTGGTAAAGCAAGCACTGGTTTCAGTGAAAGCAGAGTTCAGCTGGATGTGAGAAAACAGCTTTCACTGTTCTTCAGCCATGATACCAGGGCCTCTTCAGAGATAGTCGTGCCTCTGTTGTAGTGGTCTTTTCGTGCTCTTTGAGGTATGCAAAAGGTACTAAAGGAAGCAAACCTGTCACTGGCAGGTGATGTCTGCTATGTAGAGCTCCATGTCTTCCTGGAAAATTTGTTAAGGATCTGCAGATTCAGAAAGACAGAAATCACTGATGTGCGTACATGCATTCCAGGAAAGAATGTATGCTGGGGACATAAGTGCTTTTCCCTGCTAGGATGAGCATTTTGAATCAACATATGTAGTTCCAACATTCTCTAGCAGTAGCTTAACAGTAAACGTCTGGTTAGCATTTCTAAAGAGACAATTTGACAGCCCTCTAAGCTCTGCTAATAAAAAGACACTGCTGTTCAAGTTAAATATGTATTTCATCCCAAATCTCGTGGAACCACGATTACCATTTAATACCTACTCGTTCCTGTTTCTACATCACTTTTGCACGTACTCCAGTATTTTCTGACACAAAGATGTGCTGTTTATGGTACAGCAAACAGGTACAGATGACAGGGAGTCATCTGCCTTCCAGAAGTAAACTGCTTCCTTAATGCTGTAGGTGGCACGCTCTCCGTCACCCCACCTTGGAGGGTACAGCACTTAGTATAAAAAATTACCACTGAGCAGAAAGGAAGCAGCACTTAGCTAGAAACACTGAACCTATTTTATATTTTTTATTTCCCGACTCCTCTATTTTATTTTTAATCAATACCATGCTGGTTTGAGCAGAGTTAAGTGTTCCTGTGTCATAGACCACAAATTGCTACCTTACAGTATCATTGTTTTTATAAGTGCTTCAGGTGGTGGCTTGTCAGCTGTTTCAGGCTAATAAAAGGGGGGGGAAGTAAAATTCAGTAAAAATAAATAAGTGGTGAAATAGGAGCCAAAAATCATTAAGTGGAGCATAAGCCTCACCCAGCATTCCCTGGGTAGCTCCTGTTGACTTCAGGACAGCAGGAGTTTTGTTTCAATAAAAACTAGGAAAATACTAAGTAAGGATTTTAGGATTTCCCTCCTGTCCTGCCCATATCACTGCTGCTACAAGCACTTGCTAAGTCCTGTAGTAATGTCTCTAGATCCTAAATTCAGATCTCCACAAATGAATAGCCCATTTTGGTACAAGTGGAAAACAGGAGATGTGAGCAACCAGACTCCTGTTTCAGGCAGATTTATTTTGTGCAGTTTTTCTAGTTAGGAATGTGCTGTAGACATGAGACAAGCCACAGAGCTGAAATTCAAACCAAACCTGTTTTGCACATGTCTGATGGGATGATGGGCGTCGTGGGATTCATCCAACAGTACTGAAGGAGCTATGAGATGTTTGAGCAGGACCCCTCTCAATCACCTGCCAAAGGTCTTGGGAGTCTGGGGAGATTCCTGCTGACCAAAAGCTAGCCAGTGTTCTTCCAGTTTACAAGAAGAGTGTGAGGGAGGTCCTGGGAAGCAAACCCTGAGAGGTATGGGGCATTGGCCATCTCCCTAGGAAGCCTGTTCTGGTCTTGTGCACCCTCTCAGTTAAGAACTGATTCCTTATGTCCAGTCTGAACCTCCCCTGAGGAACACGGCTTTGAGCCATTCACATGTATCTTGTCACTGGATCCCAGGGAGAAGTCAGCATCTCCCTCTGCTCTTCCCCTCCTCAGGAAGCTGTAGTGAGCAATGAGGTCACCCCTGAGGCACTGTCTCTCCAAGCTAGACAAACCCAGTGTCCTCATCCACTCCTCACAGGATGTACCTTCCAGCCCTGTCACCAGTTTTGTTACCCTCCTCCGGCACATTCAAAGCCTTTCACATACTTCTTAAATTGTGGGGCACAATTTACAGGCTTGCGTTCCCATACAGTGTTCCCTCAGAGTATGGGAATGCAATTAGTACAGCTAGAGTGAGTCATTTCAGGATGTGCTATGTCAGCATTCATTTGCCTTATGCAGCCCTTTGCAGAGAGGAAAGCATGGTCTGAAAATGTACTGGCTAACAGTTTGTGTTCAAGTGTGACTCAAAGCATAGGTTTTAGCTCATAAGTCCTCTTTGAATAGGATTCAAATGTCATTTGAAATCTTTACTCCTTGAAGACTATCTTTTTCCTGAAAGTCCTCTGAATGGAGGACACTCCTGGCAAGGGAATTAATCTCCAGCTTAACTCTGACTGCTGATCCATCAGATCCACGTTTGGACACATGCAAGGGCTTGTGTTGCCTCACTGTGCTTGCATCAAAATGTTTCTTTAGCTGAACCGACATAGACTGGTAGCTTTCTGTAGTTATTATACCTGTTTCGCAGGCTAATCACCCAGTGTGTGCTAGAAGGTTGTTTTGTAGTTTCTAAGGAAAAAAAAGTTCCTTTGTATCTGAATAATGTCATCAATAATTTCATCAAGCTGACATTCTCAGCTGTTTTCAGGTGGCTGTATAAAAAGCAAAATCCCCAGTCCCTGCAGGCATTAGGTAGGGACTCTGAAAAAGAGACAGTTGCCTTTTAGAATTGGCTACCTGGCCAGCCAACTCCTTACTGACAACAGCACGATTAGTAACCTTTCTCTTTACTAAATATCTGCAGAATTAATTTAAAATTTCAGTGACCTGTATTCATGCTGCTGGAAAGTGAGACAGCCCCACAGGCAGCAGTGCCATGAACCACAGGGCACTGACCCACCAGTTTTTCAGCTCTTGAAGTTTTTTCAGTGTGTGGGCTGATTTGGCACTTTCATCAAGAAAACATCCCAACTCGAAGCTCAGTTAATGCCGGTTGTGGTTATTTCCTTTCTAGGAGGAAACACCCATTTCTAAAGGGAGCAGGTTGACACCATTAGCTTCATGTTCATCCAGCTTATCCAACCAGTGAAGGGTTAGATTTGCTGGTCATGACTGTGTGGAGCCGGACTCCAGCAGGCTTCTGATGGGTGAAAGCCTCATTAACACATCTGTCAGGCTTGACCATTCATGCTTTGATGTCAGCAAATGTATGAAAGAGTGACATTCACAGATCTTTTTGAATTTAGATTGCCGAAAAGCATTGCTCAAGAAATGTAGGTTTCTTTGTTGTGATGTCCCACTTGTCCACTTCATATCCTGGATTTCACAGCATCCATGGACCAGAAAGATTTGTATCTCATGGTACAATACTGCATAATAGGTAACACAATGTCAGAATGCCATGAGTTTCTGCTACAGTTTGGAAACATTGGAGTAGGTGAATGTTCCTGGAAGCATGAGTAGATCATGAGGTGACTATCTGCACCAGTGTGACACGGGCAAATACAGTCCTGTGTGCCAGGCAAGATACTTCCATAGAAGAGGCAAGCATTGTGCAAAGCCATGGTGAGAACTTACCTGTACCCCTGTGGACAATGCTCATTCCTCAGATCAGTCTGGAATGAAGGCAAACAAAGACTAAGCAGTGGATTAGGGACAGGGAGAGCCTATAGAAGAAGATTAGTAGAAGAAGCAACACAAAGGCTGAGAGGGCTGCCGTCTCTTTCAACAAATGTATCAAGGATGCAGGCCAAAGGAGGATAAGAGCTAGTGAAGTGCAAGGAAAAAAGAACACAAACCAATTCAGAACTTCTTTCAAAGAAGAATATGTCAGCCTGAACAGGGTGCTTTCTGCATCTCTGAAAAGTTCATGCACAGGGAGCCAACCCCCTTTTTTCACTTCTGGCATCACCACAACCAAATGAATGTATGTGGTATAAATGCTGTTATTTACATAGCCTGCATGTACATACAAATTTTGCCACTAATGTACAAAATTCCAAGAATAGGATCTTACTTACTCTTTCAGTACACAAAATACTGCGTCCTAATGGAAAAAGAGATTTTCTAGGATTTTAGACAAGATCTGAACATCTTCCCACAAAGTGAGGTAGGCAAATGGCATGGAGGGCTACAGGCTGTTCAGGAGAGATAGGCAGGGCAGGAGAGGTGGAGGGGTTCCACTTTATGTACGGGAGAAATACAGCCTGTATGGTTAGGGGTGATGTGGCTGACAGCTTCTGTGTGAGGATTAGGGGGATGGACGACAAAGTGGATATCCTGATGGGATCCTAAGGCTCAGGGTTTACTGGAGCAATCATTAAATTTGTTTGACTTGAGAATTTACCTGTATGATTGGTTTAATCTCTGTGGTGTGTGCAATGAGCAGTATGGTGAACTATATTCTTCCTTACTCTGTACAGTTAAACCTGAAAGGCTCTGGATAAAACTTTACATTATTGTCATTAATCTTCACTGCAGGAGTCCTGAATCTCCCATACACGTGCTATTGTTCTTTTTGTCTAGGCAGGCAATGTGGTGACAGGAGAGATGGTAGAAGAACTTATTCTTTCCGGAGCAGATATTATTAAAGTGGGTATTGGACCAGGTAAGTCAAATAAGGCTGACTTCTGGTAACAATTGGAGGAGTTGTCCAGCTGGAACCAATGTATAATACTGTTTTCTTGCCTGTTAGAATGTCTAGATCCACTCAGGTCAATAAAGTACCAGTGCCCTTGCACACAGTATATATAAATACATGGACAGGGTGCTAGTGTTTTGTACTGCAAAGTGTTACATATTGCACCTTCAGTCAGTGAAGATGCTTATTATTGGAAGCACTGAGCTGTCTGAGCTCCTGACATTATCACTGATAACATGTGTTGTGTTTAGGAACACTTTCCTAGCTTGTTGAAAAGAGGCTGAGTCATCCCTGCTAAAGCTCAAAGGATACCGTGTTCAGGTATCCGCTTCTATCAAGGAAAGATGGGTTTCTAAATAATTTTATGATTTGTGTTCCGTGAAGCTGAGGTTGCCCATCTTGTCAGTGTCTTCAAAGATGAAATGGCATTAATTGTGAAATATGGATAACATTGCCTCTACCTGTTACTGTTGCCTGGGAGCTAAAATGTACATTAATGCATTTACATGCTATCTATCACTCTAACATTCCCATGGATAAATGAGGAGACCCTAAACTTCTTATAGTGTTTTTTTCTATCTTGTCTTCCCTAATATTGTTTTCTGGCATATGCTGCCATATTCCTACCTTTGGGGTTTTTTCCCTTCCCATGCCCTTCTTCATGTGTTTCTTCATAGACTGCAGCTGGAGTCCCCATATGTAGGCTAGATTTTAAAGTGGCTAACACAAGTGCCACTGACAGTATAGTTGTGATCAACCAGTGCAGTGCAGACAGATTGTTTACTCTGCAATGCCAAGTAGTTATGGTCCATGAATGGATAACTTGAGCAGAGAAAATCATGTGATAAAGGTTGCAGTTTTGCCTGGGAAGGCAGCAGACAATAAATACTGCAAAGCACATGATGAATAAACAATGGAGATGTCATGGTGTTATTGTCACAGGCAAATTTAGATTTAAAAGAAGCATAATTTAGTGTTGTAGCCTCAAACAGAGCAATATGAGTAAATGCTGTATAGTCGTCCCTGGAGATCTCCCTGAACAGGTCTCTACAAGTTGACCACCCAAACCCACAAGTAACAAATGTTCCTCCCTCAGGTCTTTAGGCTCTTTTCCAGATAATGGTCCATCTTGTGGATAATGGCAATGAATTTTCATAAAGCATTACATACACTATAAAGTACATGCCCTGTAGAGACCATAGTGAAACTAATTTTCTTCCTACTTTGCAGGAATTCTTCTCATGTTTTCACTTTGTCAGTTCTTTGCAGGACCTGTGGGAACTTTTACTTTATTGGTAGCTTGAGTACACCTGGATATGAGCTGGGTGAAGGAATCCAGATTTCACTGCATTTGGTTTAGAATCTGATTTTAAATTCTTGTTATTCTAAACTATAGGACCTAGACTGGCATAAAGCAGTCCTCATTTTGACTCTTAGTTTGAGGAGAAAAATAAAGAAGGTATTCCAAAAGATCTATAGCTGTGTTACTGCTTTCTGATGACTGCTTATCTCACTTTATAAATGTTATGTGCTGAGGTTTTTTATATTCCCAAATACTGCAATCAACCAAATGTTTCTGCTTTAAGTATTAGACAAAAGATGAGTTCTCTCCCTTGAGGAAAATCATCGCCAAAAAAAAAAAAAAGAGAAGCACAGATTTTCCTTGAGAATTATTTTTTACAAACATGTCGGAAAGAGATAGAAATATTTATTGGAAGAAATATTCAAGTATTAAATGTTGCTGCTGAGTTTCATGGATTGTGACTCTGGTCCTTTTGCCCCCTTCCCAACAGGCACCTCTGTCAGATTTACTTTCTTGTGATGCAGTAATTCCCTCACTGAGAAGCATTACTGATGGGACCTAAACTGGGGCTTGCCATGGAGAAGAAAGGGGGATATTGGTCTCTTCAGTCACAGCTCCCATGAAGTGGTATTGATAGCATTTCAAAATTCAAGTTCCTGTGTGTTGCTTTTATCTGTGAGAAATGAGCATTGGCAACAGCGGCTTCTTGAGAGAAAGACAATACTGGTAGAAACACATTTTTTCTGTATCTTTTCGGTCATCCTAATGGGCTGTGTTTATTCCTCTCATTCTCTTGTCTAGGTTCTGTGTGTACCACTCGGATTAAGACAGGGGTGGGCTATCCACAGCTAAGTGCTGTTATTGAGTGTGCGGACTCAGCACATGGCTTGAAAGGACATATCATCTCTGTAAGTAACTATCATCTACTCTCAGATTCCCACTGTGCAAATCGTTGTGGAATAGGAGAATCAAACAGTCTAGTACCTTGCATGTTAAAGGCTATCCTTCTGTCCAGTTGATCCCTACCCTAGCTCCTGGGATAGACAGTGGAGATCTAGATGTAAGGAAATGGGCTCCCTTTAATGTTAAAAAAAAATGGTCACCTCACTCCCGGTTTTGCGTTTGGAAATCTGCTTCTTGCTCTCTGAACAGAATAAACTGTTATGTGAACAAAATAGGAAGCTTGATAGTGTTTTCACATTGAAGCAAACAGTAATTCCTGTGAAAGATTTCTGAAAAAGAAGTGGAATGTAATGATCGCTTTCCCCGGAGAGCAGGACTGAGGGGCAGGCAGGCAATAGAGGGGAGTACAAGGTAAAATGATACGAGTCCATCTGTGCCCTGGTTGGATTGATTCAGATCACATCCTCACTGTACAGGTACAGGAGTGTTTGACGTGGCTCTTTTGAGCACAGCTGGCACGTGAGTCTCTTAGCGTTCTCACATAAGCTGTGGGGAAATAAAAAGACTGTGGAGAAAACAGAGCACTTATCTGTACTGCCTGCTAATGGCAGTTCCCATTCTAGCAGCAAGACCAGATTCACCTCATACAGAAAAAGTAGATCTGTAAGCATGGCTCTAGACTGAGCTGGACTGCAGCCTGCAGCACTCAGAGATCCTGTGTGCTTAGGCAGCCGCAGCCAGTCAGTGTGTCCCTGGCTGTGTGAGGCTTGCATGGTCTCTGCAGGCTGGCTGTAAGGCAGCTGGTCATCAGGAAGGCACTGAGGCTAACCTGTGTGCTGTGCTCACAGCTGCCCTCACAGTCAGCAGGCTCCCTTTTTGGCCCTAGAGCAGACCACACTGAATTTTAGATCTGCTGCCAAGTGAATTCACTGGAAGGCCATGGTTTGTTTGACCCAGCTGGGACTAGTATCCGTGTGAGGAAGGAGGGGAAAGGAGAACAAACTGACTGGGGATTTGATTGTATCTCTTGGAGCTGTGCATATAATGGAGCAGGAACACGTGTTACAGTTAGATCTTTCTTGCTTTTTATTGTTAATGCATGTACATTCCCTCCTCTCCGTGGCTCCTCTATATGAATTTTGCAATAAAAATAGAAAAGCAGTCTGTGATTTTTATGACTTGGGCAGTATTACAAATATTTATGTCTAAAGCAGAGAGCAGAACATGTGCAATAGAGCATGAAAGACTGACTCGTTTCTATGAAGGCTGGATAAGTATAGGTGTCATCCTAGCAGTGCTGCTCAGAGACCCATAGTCCTAGTTTTGTGATAATCAGTTTCTGCTAGCAGCCCTCAGAAGAATGCTATCCTGATTTTACAGGAAAATGGAGTGTGTGTTTAGACTGTTGAAAAAATAGATGGTTCTGTACTACTTCTTTCCAGCTTTGGGAATGGATCAGTTACTGACCTGCTTAGGTCATGTTGGTTTCCATGAGCTCACACTTATCAACCCCCTAGACATTTGGGGCAATATAGGAGGGAAATTTAATACCTGTCTCCTAAAACATCTGGGCCAAGAGGATTACCTTCAGGTGCAGCTTAACACCAATGCAACACAACTCTGTCACCCAAGCTAGGGAGAGTAAAGCAAGGGTAGGGACATGCCTGAATTCTGGAGCATTCACATTGGTATTGGTGTGTTTGTTGTGGAAGGAAAAGGCTGGACTGCATATTTGTTGCTGGAACTCTGTCAAGAATATCACAGAAGAGAGGTATCCTCATGAGGGAAAAACACCATATGGCAGCAATCCTAACTATAGAATTGGGTCTAGTTGCAACAGGTATACATGGCATCCCTCAAAATGTCTCACTGCTGTCTTTCTGGGGATTCAGGAAGGGGCATACCATACCTGAGCCAAAAAACCACTGCAGGCAGCTACCTATATCAGTTTGTCAAGAGTAAATGTGTTCAGCAGGTTTTTTTTACATTGATATGGAAGTAGCAAGAAGGATGTGAAAAGATTCAAAGCCTACCAGCTAGCTTCATGTAGATTATAGCTAATGCTGTGATATGGTCCCTTGGGGCACTTCCTTGTATCCACTTTTGTCTTTTCCAGCACCTTTGTGGAATTGTTTCTCTTTCTTGTTCAACTTCCATATTCAGGAAAAGAAGTCTCACTCTTGGAATGAGAAAGTCATGGTGCTGAGCACAGTTCAGGCACTGCAAGGAAAATTACATGATTGAACCCCATTCTTCAGTAGCTCTGCTAGGATGGGAGCACAGACTGGGATTTTAAACAGTCATATTACTGAAGAGATCATGTGTGATTTTTGGAACTGGTACGTTGACAAAAAATGTGACAATATTCAGGCAAACATGATAGTCCAAGTGAACGCCTGGTGTCTCTCTAGTCACACAGAAAAACGGGAAGTAAAATTGCACCAGTTACTTTCCTCATGCTAAATTATCTGTAAGACTAAAAGCTCACCTCAGAAATGAATCTTTCATGACTCGCTGAAAGCAGAGAGGAAACCCTGTCTAAGATACAGGCACTGTTTCTGTCCCATGCTGTTTGTCTGGGAGCCAGTAGTCTCAATTTTCATTCTCACTAATCCATCGGCCTTGAGAAAGTGCAGCAGTGAGTTACAGTGGAGGGGCCATGGAGCAGGAAAGCTCCTTCAGCAACACTGTGCTTGAGATAAAGTTTCTGTTTCTTGTAGGTCAGAGAGCTCTGCTGGACAGAGAGGTAGTCACATATTCTAGTAAGCCAGTAATCTGGGCAATGGAAAGCAGCCTTGCATGCGTCCTGTCTCATTTGGCTATCATTTGATAGAGATTCCTGTTTCCCCTTCATGCTGCCAGGACGATGGGTCACCAGCATTCAGTGAAAAGAATGACTCACTGGGCCGTATCGTCTCTTCTTCCACACAGAAAACTTTCCACACAGAAATATGCCCAGTATATGTAGTTCAGAAAAAAGCATCATAAGTATTCTTTCTACTGCTGTATATGCCATATACTTCATATATCTTGTGCCTAATAAATAGCTATCTGTGTGCTGATCCTGTAGAAAGCACTGGTTATACAGTTTATTATAAAGGTTGCTAGAAACATAAATCATACTTATAACATCATAAATTATAAATAATTATAATATAATATTATAAGTAATATAATAGTAAATGTTCAACCAGTCCATCCTGGTTTTCCATACTGTATTTTTTTTCGCTCTGCCTAAATGTTCTTGCTGTAAAACAGCTTGCCTGTCTGGAGAACAAGCCTGGGGACAATAACATTATTTTAGTCACATTAAAATAATCCTGTTGACTGGAAAGGTGCTTTCACTTTTCCTTCTTCCTAGCACCCAGTTGCCTCAGAATCATGCCCTCTACTGGCTCCATGACCACCCTTTCCAATGGTCTTGCTTCAGAGTTCTACCAGTTCTCCTGAATTCAGAAGTGGATTTGTACAGATAAATTTCCCCAGGGTTCTGAGGTAGAGGCTGAGCCTCCAGTAAGCTCCATAACTGAAGCCCAGAAGTCTAAAAGTCATTTTTAATCCAGACCCAGGCCCCTGTTGGGACAGGCTGAATTGCAGGGGGAAGCTTCCCAGGCAATGCAGTAGCAGAACAGTCTTACTTTCTAAAGAGAGTGCCTGATTTCTCACACAGAATGAAGTATTTTAATGCATGTAGCTATACTGAACAGCCTCTTCTGACATAACTGCTTAGTACATTCCCCTTTTGGTTCCCTTTCTGTGAATCATTCAATTTACCTGGTTATGTGAAGTAAGTGGAGACATCTACAGATAAAGAAGTGCTATGAATCATCATTGTCAGTCCCTTTTATCTTAAATGGTAATTCATGGGGTTTTGGGCAAGTCTCTTAAGCTGCTCAGCACTCTGTAATTTGGTGACATTCAAAGTGATATTTTTTGAAGCCGATGATTAATGATTACACATTAAGGCCTCCAGCCCTTAGCATAAAGCATAAAACCTCCATCACTGCCACTTCTGGGTTAGTTATAAAAGTCAGGCCTTGAGCCACCCAACAACAACAGACTGAAACCCATCTACCAGAAAGCATTCATAGCCAACATCTCTCAGACAGTAAGGCAGATTCCTGACACTGCTCTTTGAAGATTATTAGACCCTTCTTTCTACCTTAGCTCTTCTTCCCCTGACACATGCACATGCACTCACACCCTCCTCCAGGCTCTGACAGACTTGTCAGAGGGAAAGAATTGCACAAGCAGAGCCCCTAACAGGAGAGAGAGATTCAGCTGTCAGCCCAGCATTTCTTTCTGGAGCTGACAGCAAGGGTGTCTAAGCTCAGCAAAAGGCATAATGTGCTAGAGGTTATCAGCAAATGGAATAAAAGCCTTTAAAGTTCTACCAGGTGCTGTTTTCAGTGGGATGCCCTTTGAAAAGCCACTCACTTTTGGATCCACCTGCTCGGTTTGTGTCTGAATCCTTTTCTGGGCACAGAGAGTGTCTAACCTGCAGCCCCGCTGCCAGCTACCCACAAAAGACAGCCCTAATATGGCTGATGGTGGGGGTGTCTGGCTGTGCTCAGCTGCAGGTCTTACACAGACATGCCTTTCTGCCAACAGGGAGGTGAAATAAAATGAAGTAACCGTACAGTCTGGGGGGTAGCTTCAAAAGCAGGCTGTCAGCAGTTTGCAGCGGCTCCTGATCATCAAAAGAGTGGGGAGCCCTCCTGGTACAATGATTGTGTAGAGTAGAAGGATCTTTCATCTGGTGCTCAGACCTTTACAAAACCAAAAGAACCATGGCACATGGTGAGCTCTGTGGTGTGCCATTTCTTTTTTACAGCTCCATCACACATATACAGCTTCCCTCCCCTCAACCGAAACCCCTTCATCAGCCATTTCTTTGCCCTGCACTGAAACTGAAATGCATGAGTATAAAATGCTAAAGATCTAAAGTGCTTCTGTTTCCTTACCAAACCTGTAGCAAGCAGCGAGGAGTAGGATGAGAGATTCATTTTCACTTACCAAAGATTAGATTAACCAGTTTTCTTATATATTATCAGATAAAAATCCAACATAGTTGATGGTAAGTTCCCTCACCCCTCCCGCTGTGACCTTTTAGTGTATTGTAAACTGCTGAGAAAGTTATTTTAAATGTCTTTTGTGGTTTAAGGTAGAAAGTTGTGGTACATCTGTACCCCCCAGCCTTTCATGAAAATGGCAAGAGATAATTCAGATCATCAGAGAAGGTTTTGTTTTCTGGTTTCTGGTATTTAGGAAGTTACAGTCAGGAATTTGCATTGCTGCTGTTACCAGTGATATTATCAGTGGACTATACGGTAGAGTAAGTGAGCCTAAAGGAGGAAAACAGTGGAAAGGATCATATGGATTCCCTAAAAATGTAGCCAAGATGATATATACCAGGTGCACAGTCAGCTCTTAACATGCGGTTCCAGAGCAGGGGCCGTTGTGCCGCAGGTCGCAGAGCTCTAGTGCTCGCTGGGTGCCTGAGTGAGCTCGCTGCCACTCACTGTCTCTTTTCTTTGTGCAGGACGGAGGATGCAGCTGCCCAGGAGATGTCGCCAAAGCTTTTGGTAAGGACAGTGTGTCGTGACACCCATTTCACCCGGTGCATCTCCAGCACCCCTGTCAGCAGGGATGCAGGAGTCACTTTGGCCCTGAATGTGTATTCCATTAGCAGTAGGTTACATTCGTCCCTGCTGGTGATTCCAGTGAAATTAATGTATCAGATGTGAATTTGGTCTTTGGACCAGACAGTCCAGCTTCTGCAGTGCAAAACGTAAGAGTGGGTGAAGCGCTGTTTAGAAATTATCTGCCAGGTCTGTATGAGATACAGCCACTGGGACAGTAATACAAAGAAAACTGATAAGGGCTGCTTCTGAGTAGGGTTCAAAGATGCCTGTAACATTGCCAGATCTGGCTGACTTGAGCCTTGAGTAGAGGAAGAGCTGGTGGAATGCGTGTTGGACAGAAGAACAAAACAAAAAAGCAGGCTAGATCCCTGGAGATGTTCTTGGGATCAGCTGTCCACTTGAAGAGATGAGGTTTTATTTATACTGTATCCCCTAGAGCTAGGCAGATGTCTAAAACATCTAAGTTAATAATTAACAGATTTTGATTTCATGCCAGTAGTTTCAGTGAATTGCACTGGTGAATCTTGGTGATAGAATAGAGAATTTAATATGTGAGTGTTGTCTGCTGGGCATGAAAGTTGCATTGTTTGGGGGCGTCAAACTCACGATTGTCACTTAGCCATAACCTTGTTATAGCAACATATGGGAACCAGGCGCTAAAGACATTCTTGTCAGAACATTTAAAGGCACTCCCCCAAAATGCCAGACTCTTTGGAGACATCACAGTGGAGTAATACCTGGATTACAGTGGGACAGCAGTGTCTCTCATTGGGATTTCAAGGTGGTATGATAACAAGAGATAGCACGTTATGGTATAGCATGTCTGCTCTGCAGGAAGCTTTGCAAGTATGGAAAGTAGAGGCAGGCCTAAACTTAGATTACAGACCTGCCAAGAAAAACTCCGGACCTCTTGGAAAGGCTGAAACCAAAATCTGTCTTCTAAGTTTGCAGACAGCTCCTGTTTTGAGACAGGTTAGATGACAGGCGAGACTTAATTAGAGAACTTTAAGTACAGCTGTGGAGTGATAGCTACCAGCAAGGAATCTGCTTGGTCAGAGGATTTGACATCACCCTTGTGTTACCCAGTGGTGATGTGATGTGATGTTGGGTGATTCCAGCATAGCCGAACAGCAGCGTCCACCCCAACCTCTCCTCAGTCCAGCCCACTCTGATATGCTGCTTGCAGTGAGGTTTTTGTTCTGCCTGGCTTTCTCTGGCTCCACAGCTCACCAGGTTCTTCCTGGTGGTGTTGGTGCTGGGAGCTTATGAACTGAGACTGTGACCTTGCTCCATTCCTAGCTGCCTGCACAGAAACCTGGCCTATGGAAAAGGTCTTTCTTCAATAAGAGCATTTCCAGAAGTTAGAACAACAGGAAGCAACTTGAAAAGGTTTCAAGTGTTTTTCTTTGTGGTGTTTGTAACAAGTCTGAAGGATCCATGTACTCTCTTTGAGCTAACTGAAGCTAAAACTGCTTGAAACCTTTGAAAGGGCAGATTCTGGCTTTGCTGATTTTCAGGAGGTGCTGGGATTCACAGTGGTGCGTGTCTGAAGGCTACCACGGATTGCCCTCGGACAGAGGAGCATCAGAAAGCTGAGGTTATACGGGCAGTAGGTGTACTCTTGATAGTAGACCAGACAGATCAATCTGACTGTTTATCGCAGGTGCAGGGCTGGAACTGATTGAGATGACCCTGAGGCAATAAACTGACTGTATCTGGTTATATACAGCTGAGGTGGACACGTTGTGGACATGTGACTAGCTGGTGCCAGGTGTTCATTTGTCAAAGGTGTGCTGCAAAATAAGCTTTGAGATAACAGTGTTTATTGAATGCTGGTGAGGTGATTGGCTATTCGAGTCTCGTAGAAGGTAGCTGCCATGCCCAGCATTTACAAGCCAAAGCCTTGATATTGAATTGTCTAGCAGAGACCTCTGTGCTTGCCAAGAGCCTCCCAGGGGGAGGAGTTGCATAAATAAATTGGATAACAAAGACTGGGTGATAAAACACAGAGATGCACCTTTTCACCTAGATACAAGGGCCTGGACAAAGCATGGGCAAGAGACCCGAAGAGGACCTTTGGTTAAAATGATTATGCTGTCTCTTTCTGGTGGATCTTTGTAAAACCATCATGAAATGGGATGATTCACTATGAAGCAGTGACAGAGCAACCATTTGAATCATGGGAAGTGTGAAGGAGTCCCAATTGTGAAGACTAGCATTGACAAATGGCTAAAGATGTGACTGGAGGAGGCAAGTTCATGGAAACAGGAGGAATAGAGTGGATTGAGTGCAAGTGGAGAATTGTGAAGAACCATGAAGCGGATGTTGAGAAGCTTTACAAGTTGAAGGTGATACCATTGACTGGTGTCAGGAGTCAGAGGCAGACTGAGCATTTTGCGAGAGGGGAAGAAAGGTAGAAGCCTATTTAAAAAGGCAAGGAACAGGGAAGCACTGAAGGTGAGGGACAAAGTTGATGGGAGTGACAGATACTTTTAGGGACACTGCTGGAATTCTGGAACTTCTGGATGGGAACCAGGTATGGATTTGGTAAACTGAAGATGTCCCTGTCTTCAGGGAATTAGAGATGATAATGGAAAGGATATAGGAAATAATAGGATAGAAAAGAGCTGTTTTGATGCAGGAATGAGAAAAAGCATGAAAGAACTTTATGTTGGGTTCTCAGATGGTTCATATAACTGTACCCTTGGAAAGGCTGATAACATGAACACATTTCTCAGAATGCCCCAGGGAGGCACTACTGTCTCCTTTTTTAATCATGAGAAGTCAAAGCACAGAAATACTACATTCAGTTGCCTGAGGTCACATACATTTTTGTGACACAGCCAGGAAAGAATGTGCCTTTTGAATCCTATGCCAGCATCTTTAACACATTACTGCTGTTCCTAACAGAAATGGTGAGAAGAGGTGCAGGAGCAGGGTGGGAAAAGAAAGAAAAGCTCATGTGGAAAAGTCAATTGGGGACATACTAGTTGCAAATTATACCTGACAGATCACCATGGACTGGCTTTCTTTCCTGTTTACGGTAGCTGTGTGTGTCTACCTACTGGTGCAAATGCTTGCTGGCTCAGCTGGAGCACAGGTGAATGTTAATTCCAGGGCCAGCTCTGGTCTAGAAAAACTTACACTGCATCTGCCTGGAGGGCTGCCCAGCCTATAAATCCAGGCTGACACCAGCTGAATTCGTGCAGAGCCAATCTGGTTATCAGTAACTTGTATAATCAGGCATACAAAAGACATCTGAGGGACTATCCAGATCCAGCAGAACTGTGTGACTGCTGCAAGTTTGGGCTGGCATCAGCACTTGTATTCTGTAATGGCTTGAAATAGAAGGCACAGTGAAATGTGAATGAGTAAAATCAGCCCAGTTACGCCATAGGCCTCAAGGGGGAACTCATGCAATAAAGTGGCATTGTGTAGAAATAGGATGAGTCTAGCAAACTCTGGATGAGCTAGTGGCATGCTTGTGTGCAACGTACTCCATCACATCCTGTATTATCTAGGAGGTTGTTGCCAGGTATTCTCAGTCACCCACGACCTGAAATAATAGCACGTTGTCAGTCTGTCCTTGAATGCAAAAGAATGCAGATGGATGTTGCAAATATCACCAGGGCTTCTGGTGGTTATACAAAAAAACATGCATAAGCTAAGAAGGACCATGCTAGAAACTCCTACAGCTTCCTGGTCGGATATTAGCTGGTAGAAAAGTAGTGTAACAGACTTGAAACTTTCAGATATCTTTGCAACACTGAAACATAGTGGAAGGTTCTGGAGAGCATTGGAAAAGTATATTTAGTATGGGCTTGTCATTTCTGGAGTGGCAGGGCAGCAAGCATGTGTCGTTTGTTTAGACATGCTGCATCTGCTGTAACATAGTTCCTCTCTTCTGGAAGAGCTTGATGAATTATGTTGTAGTTTGCGAAAGTACTCAAGTTGGATGAGTTTCAATCCTGTAATTCAAACATATTTGCTTTCCTCCCAAAATATGCAGGCAAAAGAAAAATAACAAATAGATACTGAAGTGCACAAGAACCAAAGTCATGTAATTCTGAAGTATAGATTTCATGTGACTTTTGCATTAATAATTTGGTGGCTGTGAGAGCCACATCCAGAGATGGGGGTCAGAACTGGGGATCAGGGGATAGTACTGACAAGGCAGAGTCCAGAATGTCCTTTGGCAGGCTCTTTACTTCTTTAAACGCCCTCTTTGAAAACCTGACGTCAAATCTGTCCCTCCTTCCTCATGTTGTTTTCTTCCGCCCATGGAGAAGACATAAGCCAGATTTCCCAGGGTACTTATTTTTTATAAGGATGAAGCAAGGTTGTGCCAGGTGGAAACAGGAATTTGCCCCCAGTAATTAAGAATGTCTTAAAGGATGAGTGTTCCTTTTGGTTTTGGCAGGTTAATAGTACTATCAAATGTGAGTCAAACTGAGGCTTTAAAACTCAGCCATCTGAAACAAGAGAACTCAGGAGAAACCTGGCAGGTAGCTGGCATGATGGGACACCTGAGTGGGTGCCTAGCTATAAATATTGCTTGTGATGTGCTCAGCAGTTTTGTACAAGCCTCATTTTTAATATCCCTTTACCATGGACACAGTGTTCCTTTCGAGCAACAGCCAGGCAAAGGGAGGTGAGGTCAGCAGAGCAGCTGAATGCTCCCCTCCCAGGCATTGCTCCCAGGTCTGCTCTTTGGCAAAAGGGTCAAGGGAGAGGAACTGGCACACTTCACAGTTGTCATGTGTTCTAAGATCAAAATATTCCTAAATTCAGGTTTTGCAGAAGCTGAGCAGATTTGATAGTGATTTCACCTACTTTTCAGATTTCAAGGTCTGGTGCTATTGTTTGAATAGTGACAGAGATCAGAGCAAATCCTAATGCCAGACTTATCTAGCCTGGGATCTCCCCAGAGTTTGGACGTGTTCTTAACAGGGTGGGTTTAGTTCAGGCTCATCTGCTTTCTATGAAGTGAGGTTTATAGCTCTGTTCTTTTGCCAGTTCTGGGAAGAAGCTGAGCAGAGGAGAGACCTGTTCTGACGCATGCATGCTGAAGAAGCAGAGGTTATAAACAGGAAAATGCTTTGTTTCAGGGATGGGTCACCACAGGCTCATAAAAGACTAAAAGACAAACTTTTCCAAGCAAGACTAGATATGCCTGAGTATCACAGGAGGAGCTGCTGGTGGAATAGTTCCAGCCCAGCTGGAAATATTGGAAATCACAATAGAAAACCAAGAGTGATTCCAAAAACCTTCTTCCTGATCTTATTCCCGGTGGAACCAATATCATGATTTAAAAAGCCAGAGGAGATAGACCGAACAGTTATGATTGAGTATTCAGAGTTCTTGTTCAGTATCTGGAACATATTTAGCAGTTGTAGCTATGGGTTAGACCTCCTTTGTCGTGCATGCTAAGAACCACAGAACCAGAGGTGGTGGTCCTTGGCCCAGAGTTTTTAAACAGGATCCAAATGAAGACCCATTCAGATCTCTTTGACAAGGGATCACCCAGAGATACTCTAAACACATATGGCTGGTGGACTTGGAAAAATCCATAATTTCAGTTAAAAAAATCTGCTTGTTTTATGTCGTTCTTGGGAGGAGTACATTACATTCGTGAGTATGCCTTCCTTCAGGGTACGTTCCCACTCACAGCTTGTGGCCTCGAAGGCTCTTGAAGTAGGAAAACCGTCCTCTTCTCTATAGAGTGTTGAGCTCAACAGATCCCAGCCCTGTGTTTAGGACTTCTGCGACTTCAGCCTCAGTTGTTTTTAGTAAGGAACTGTGCTCAGATACTAAAATAAAGTAAAGAGTTAAAATTGAATTTGAAATTACAGAGTGTGGGGTGGAGTACAATAATCTGTGTCTTTGTCATCACAACAGAAAAGGACTTTTTCCATTTAAAACACCAGAGAAATTCAATTCACCATGTGTCAGTTATTCAGTAAAGCTTTTCTTCCAAGTTCCCCGTGTCTGTTACAGGAGGAAACTCTATACCAAGCTACATAGTGCTGGCTATTGTTTTTTGAGATCACTGTGTTCTTGCTATGTCTTTCACCCTCTTCTTTCCCTGCTTTCTTACATGTCACTTTGCTGCTCACAGGAGCTGGTGCTGACTTTGTCATGCTTGGAGGAATGTTTGCAGGCCATGACCAGTGTGCTGGAGAGATTATGGAAAGGAATGGCAAGAAGGTGAAACTCTTCTATGGAATGAGCTCTGATACAGCCATGAAGAAGCATGCAGGAGGGGTTGCTGAATACAGGTATGAGTTCCACACAGGAGCAATTGCAGTGAGCCATCCATGCAGGAACTTCTGGAGCAGAACTGTGCATTGGGCATCTGTTGGAAACAGGCCCATACCTCTACTCCCATTCAAGAACCTATTGCCTACTCTTACGACAGCAGATCTGAGGGAGGGATGAGATGAAGAGGTACACAGGGAGAAAGAGCTGGGGGTGGCTAGCTGAGAGCAGCAATGTTCCCTCATTTGCAGCCAGTGTAGGGTTCTGTCACTTCAGCACTACCTGTGTGCTCAGGGAAGTCATTAGGCACTGTTCTGATTTACAGGTCTCTTGGAATGTATAGGAACTAAATGCTGGAACATGGTGTAACAGGCTGCAGTTTCTGCCCCTCTGCTTGTTCAGGTCAGGTGTCCTGTTGGTGTATGAGTTCCTGGCTAGCCCACATGCTCCCTTCTGTTTGCAGAAAGTGGGTGCCTGGTGAATTGGCCATCTTAGGCAGCACAAGCCTGTTGTACAGTTTTCCCACCCCTTTTTTGGATAAGAGAGCACCAGAATAGCCTCAAGTCATGCAGCATGCAGGAGCCTGGGTTTTGAGTTTAAATCCTCAGGGGAGAGGAAAGGAAGACAGGCTTTGCAAAGGAATCTCTTGTCCATTGCTATTTGACTCCGGAAAGTGCTGAGAGTTTTGAGTCTTTGAAAAACCAAACGACACCAGAAAATCTCTGTATCTTTTCTCTTATGAGTGGCAGCTTTAGTCACTGCCCTCGGACAACATGGTTCTTACATACTTTGTTAGAGAATGTTTCCTGCCTTACTGTATACACTGGTTTATTGAGGGGTCCCTTTTGATTCTTCTCTGCTGGCGTAGATTCAGGCTGTGGTCCCATCTGGTAAGCTGCTGTTTGCAAGAGTCTCAGAGACAGTGACCTTACCTGCTGTTCCAGCCAGACACTCAGGATTGATGTGTTTTGTTGGCCTCGTCTGCTGCAACTACTCCAGCATACAGGTTTTTCCCAACGTGTCCAGCTGCTACCACGGGTAAGAGTTGCAGCACTGTGAAGGTGACAGCACAGAATGCAAAGCAGAATGGGATCCACAAAACAAAACGGAATTCATGCTTTGAAGAAAGACAAGCAATCCCACATATCACACTAGATAGAAAGCTCTTTGATTCCACCTCCTGTTCTCTGCCCTGACATCGGCTCCTGTGGTGGTTTTTTACAATAAAATGGTACACTAGTTCACCTAGCACTTTGCAAAGTGGTAAGACACAGCCTCCTTCAGAGCATTTACACCTGTTTCCTTTGGCCTAAATCACAGAGTCATAGAATCATTTGGGTTAGAAAGGACCTTTAAAGGTCATCTAGTCCAACCCCCCTGCAATGAGCAGTTCAACTAGATCAGGTTGCTCAAAGTCCTGTCCAACTTGGCTTTGAATGTTTTCCGGGACAGGGCATCCACCACATCTCTGGGCAACCTGTTCAGTGTTTTTGCTTTCAAGCACAGCTGTTTATTTGAAGAAGAAAGAACTCTACGAGAGGCCATCTGCATCTGAGACAAGCTGAAATGTTGCACCAGAAAGATGTGCTTGCATATCTCTGAGCTTTGATTCACTCTGGGTTCATATGCCACTTCTTGGAAGCAGTGTAGAGTTTTGGGGCTCTTTGTTTTTTTTTTTGTCCCCCAGCAAATCTGCTTGTCATCAAAGCCTCTGAACAAATGGTCTGAGTGGACAGCACTAGTAAGTATCTCATAATTTAAAAGTGGCAGCTGCAGTTACATAGTGGTGCTGGCAGCCTTTTATCCGAATGATAATTTCCTGTCCTTTGCTATCCAGTGCTTCAGTCAGCTGGAATGCGGGAAAGGCCTGATGCAGGAAAGGCCTGATGCAGGTCAGGTATGTAGTTAATGGCAGCTCCCCGAGAGATCACAGAGCAGCCCAAGCATGCTGCAGAGTCATTTAAGGCCTGGCCACCACAGAGCTGGTGAAAGTTGCAGGAAAAGTTTGAGAAAGCTGGCTGTACCATGGGGCAAAGGACTAAGGCTCCACCTAGTTGGGTGTGTATGTGATCCCACAACAAAATTGATCGCCATCAGAAGAACTAATTGACACTGGTCCCCCTTAAAAATGAGATAAAATACAAGTATTCTGTGTTATAGAAGTAAGGGACGTACAGAAATGTGCTGTATTTGGCTCAGTCTAGACAGACCCTTTGAATTCATTATGGGGCAGTACTATGCAAATTCTGCTTGATCCATAGTTGTATTTTGATTTGCATCCTTGATTTTAGAGTCCCTGGGGGTCAAGTTCTGAAACCTTCAAACCTGCTCAGCAACAAGGGAGAAGGAGCACAATCTGAAATTTTTAGTCCTTGATTTTTTTGGTTCATTTTTTTTTTGTTGTTTTTAACTGCATTTTTGTGTCACTACTGGGTAACATAGAAGGAGATTCAGAGTCTACTGCTAGCAGCAACAGCTCCAAACACTAAATCTGTAAACCCTATAACCGCTGTTAACTGTGAAGGTGTCAATTCTTATCTTCTTCAATAGAGAAGAAGATAAGACAGAGCTGGCTACTCTTATTAGCCTAGGTCTTGGTCTTGCTTGGCCTGTTCCCAGCATGAGTGGCACCATGGTTTAAAAATAGCAACTGTTAGTTATCCAGCACTGTAAATGTGCTGGGCATTGAAGCGGTGATTTGAAACTGCGCAAGGCTTTGCTTTGAATTGCTCTTACAGTAAAACTTACAGGAAGTTTAATCACTTACTAGTTTAGCTTATGGAAAACCTGAACCAAAAGGGTTCTTAGTCAGCATTTTAAATGCTGGATACCCCAGACTTGACCCAAACAGGTCAAGTCAGTGATGCTCCTTTATATGCATTTTAAAAGCCCAGCTGTAAATCTGTACCAGTGACACAAATAAGCTGTTTTGTCTTTAATAGAGGCTGAGCACTCAAAGTGTTTTATTCAAGCAGTGTGCTCAGCCCCCTGCACAATCAGGCTACCTGTCACTTAACTTCATCTTCTCAAAATTACACATGCTGGCTGGAGAACCTGAGCCCGCAGCAAACTGTTACATTAAAATTGACAGGTAAGGTGAGGTGACAGGTAAGGTGAGGTAGCAGGGATTAAAGTCGTGAGAGTAATTGTTTGTGTAATGAATATGTCAGCTGATCCTATATAATTTTGTATGAAATCTGTGTACCTAGTTTCATTACTTTTGTGTCATTTACCTCTTGGTTTACTTTTGTATTTTTGCCTCCTTCCCTGAGGAATATGGATCAGAGCTGGGATTTCTGAAAGGCACTTTTTACATTTCTTGTATGGGAGAAGAGAAGGAAGGCAGGCAGGGACTGAGGCAGCATGCAGTATTATTCAGTTAGAGCCAATTTGCTATTATTAACCCCTTTGAGATTCCACAGGTTTTATGTGAATGATGCAGTTTTACGGTGGTCACTCAGCAATTTATAGCTGCTACTAAGCTGGGTTTGGGCACTTTATATTAGCTGTAGGGTGAAACTTGGGTGAGAGAGACAGAACAGCACCAGCACCTGGCTGCTACTTACATCTTATTCTGTATCCTGAATGATAGCCTGGAAGACCTGCCCCCAGTTCCTGCATTTATTTAATGCCCCACTCATAAGGTTGCAGGGCAGCCTGACCCCTTTATTCTGGCACATGTTTTTGCTGGGCTGACAGAGCACCATCACATGTGCTTTATTCCATCCACCCTGCCAGGATTCCCACCCACCGTGCACATCCCTCCATGCCAGCAGCAGCCTTGAGCTGGCCAGGAGGCACACCACAGTCTGGACCCTGTGCAAAAAAAATTCTGAAGGAAATATTCTATTCGCCATTCAGTGGCTGGCAGGATAGTCTCTGCTGAGAGCATCTGAGCACACCTTTCCCAGCCACTGGGAGCCTCTGTCTTCTTCTCGCTTTCTGTGAAGGGGTTAGTTTTGGGTCATAAGAGCTGCAAAACCCTCAGTAGTTCCTACTGACTTGCTTATGCAGCTTTCTGCCAAGTGTGCCAGCTTTTGTGACAGTTGATGTAATCCATTGTCATTGGTTTGACCTGGCAGGCAGCTAAACACCACAGAGCCACTTGCTCCCTCCACCCCACAGTGGGATGGGAGAGAAAACTGGGAAAAAACCCAGTTAAATACATGGGTTGAGGTAAAGACAGTTTAGTAGGACAGAAGAAGGAAGGGATAATAATAACAACAACAATAATAACTTACAAACCAAGTGATACACAATTGCTCACCACTTGCAAACCAATGCCCAGCCAGTTCCTGAGCAGTGGCCCCAGCCAGCTTTCTCCCTAGTTCATATACTAAGCATATTGCCATATGGTATGGAGTATCCCTTTGGCCAGTTTGGATGAGCTGTCTCAGCTGTGTCCCCTCCCAGCTTCTTGTGGCTCCCAGCCTATTTGCTCATGGGGAGGTGTGAGGAAAAGTCCTTGACTTAGAGTAAGCACTGCTTAGCAACAACTAAAACGTCAGTGTGTTGTCACTATATTGTCATCCTAAATCTGAAACACGGCACTGTACCAGCTACTAGGAAGAAAATAATCTCGATCATAGCTGAAGCCAGGACATCCATGCATGGCCTGTGTGTAGGCATTTGTTGCTGGCAAAATAGTTTTAACTTGGAATTTTCTACTTTTTTTTCATTTAATCCTAACTAACTCAAATTTCTAATCACTGCTGGGTAATTAACCAAACTGGTAAGTAAAGAACTTTTCTTCCCCTTTTTCAGACTCCATTTAGGCCAGACACGTCTCTTCACCCTGCCATGTCTCACCTCCCCTTACTTTTTCCACAGGCCACACTCAGTTGGTCTCAGCTCCTCAGTGAGAAAAGGGGTGGCACAGGACATTGTGGTCATGTGTGTAATGGTTTCTGTCTGCTACTCCCCCTTTTTGTACCTGCTCCACTGTGAGTTGGCCAAAGGCCACAGTCCCCTGCTCTGGCATGGGTCACCCAGGGTCTCCAGTCCCATTGGGAGTGCACACCTTTGGCATGGAGCACTTCCTTTCCAGAGTGCGTCTCCAGCTGCATGTCTCCTCAGGTTTGTCCAGCTGTGTCTCCTCCCCCAGTGGCTGCTCCTGTTTCTTAAATACACTTGAGCAGAGGTGTTATGTCCTCCCCTGACTGGCAGAAGGTTTGATGGCTCACACCATTTTCAGAGCCAGGTAGCACCATCTCAGTGACTGGCATGACAGAAGCCATGGCCTTCTCCCTTACCAGCAGCCCTTGCCACCTGAACTGTGTATGCACAACACAGCACCCATGTGGATGCTAGTGTCAATTAAGTGGGTGCTCGTGCATACTGGGCACTCATGCATGTACTAACAGGGCGTTTTAACACAAGTAATTTGGGCATGCATGCATGAACTAATTGGATGCTTATGCAAAAATTATTGGGCATTCATGCATAAATAAATTGGGCACTCATGCATTAATTTATTCAGTGCTCATGCGTGAACTATTTTGGCACTCACACATGAACATAGCAAGCCCAGCAATTTATGGTCTATACATAACTACTCACCTCTGCAAGGCACATATCAAAGAACTCTTAAAACGTCAATCCAACATGAAGTCTTTTAACATCATCACAGTCTTAATGTACATCAGTTATAAACTCCACTCTTCCTTCCTTTGGATCAGATAGTAGGGATTAATACTGTAGCAGCACACTTACCGAAATGTCTCTCCTCCATCCTGACCAGCATGCTAGAGAGGTTTAACATCACAATTTGGTTATATATCTGTATATACATAGACCACATCACTGGACCAGACTTCAGCAGTTAATAGTGCAACCATGTGTGCATACGCATGGTAAAATTCCACCCACTCTTCCCTGGGAACCAGATGACAGGACTCATCAGCTTGGTCTGGGCAACATGTTATCTGTTACAAAGCCCTTTCTTCCCGGGACTAGAGTATTAGGGTTAACGCTAACACAATTTGTATACATATTCATGACAAACTTCACCCCCTCATCCCTGTGGACAAGTTTATGGAGGTTAATGTGACAACAGTCTAGGTTCGAATATATACCCATTATAAACTCCACCCATCACCCCTGTGGAGCTCTATCACAGTTAGTGTATCATCATGATCTGAATACTTGCTACAAATTTTAGGACTTAACTCTTCAAAACAGCCAACCAAGAACATAATGGCAGTTCAGGTCATTTACTGTGCTTATCATACAAAAGCATACAATTAAAAGTGTACAAGCAAAAACTACCACAGCTGTTGAAGGTACCAATAGGGTCCTGAGCTCAGTAGCTATAGGGCTTCATTTACATTCAAAACGGGGAGGAAGAGTGGACAGCGTTGATATGCAGCAGCGTGGGCATTTCTCCATTTGGGGAGAAAGGTAACACACCAAACAGCTTTGCTCTCAGGGCTTTCCTCTACAGCGGTAACAACATTAACTGAATTATGACCTTTTTGCTGCACTTGCAGTTGCTTAACTCACAGCTCTGGATTTCTGCCCCACTTCTATCCTGTATACCTCCTTTTCCTTCTGGAACATCGGTTATTCCCAGCATGTAGGGTGGGAGCACTGAGATTTTTCAGTCCTCTATGACACTTTTTTTTCCAAGGCTGAACATAAAACTAGACTCCAAGCATTTCCTGTGGAGCTAATCTCACACCTCTCTTCTAGCATGCTTCCCCCAGTACAGTATCTCTAGGTTACCCCTTGATCAACAGGATACCCCACCAACTCATTGGCTGATGCTAGAGGAGCAGTAGCGAGTGTTTAGCTGTCAGAGCTTTGGGGCTGTGTCATTAGGTGTTCACCACTTTCGTAGGTTTTAGTCTCCAGAGCCAAAAGTGGCATCCCACAAGATCCACCTTCCTAACGACACCATAGCTACTACTGTGACACCTCTCAGGGGTAGGGGTAGAGGCTGTAAGTGTCCTGCATTTCTGTAATTTTGCACTGAGAAAAGGACTGCTAAGTGCCTTTGTTTGCCATCAGCTCTCTGCAATCAAAACCCTGCAACTTATGAACCACAGGATAGTCAAGCATGAATTAACAAGGCGCTCATGTTTGAACTTCTGGGGCATTCATACATCAGTTAATTGGCCTCTCATGTGTGAACTGAATGGGCAGTCATGCATGAATGCAGTAGACCCTGCACTTCTTGCCCACTACAGCATGCAGAGCTCTTTCCCCAAATCCCAGACATGCAGTGTCTCTCACAATCTCACAGGAAGCTCCCTGTAGCCTGAGCTGAATCTCCCAAATTCACCTGAAGAAGTGGGTGTGGCCAAAACCCAAGAATGGTGGCATGATTGCTTTTGTGTCATTTTGTGGGTCAGGCCTTTTCTGGCTGGCAGTGGAGCTGAAAATAAAAGCCCGGGAACTCCCAGCAGCACAGGCCCTACAACACATCCCTGAGCTCTGTGCAGTCTGTGAGAAGCCAGTGGTATGTCCGTCTTCCACTGGCTGCTTACTGCAGTGTTTATTTAAGAGTTTCAAGAAGTCAATTACTCATCAGATGTAGGGAGATTAATCATGGTTCTTTATTCACATGGCATAGCAACACTTCTCCCTTATTGCCTCCCTAGGGCTGCGACCTCACATTTAAACTAACAGGATGAAATATAGCCAGGCTCACACTAAAGTACCTGCACATAGCTGCTGTTGCTATTGTTAATGATTCACAAATGGAGCCTCCAAACAGGCGTGCCCTTTCTGTCTTGCACTATCCCCTAGACAACTTGTTTAAGGAAGAAGTAAATAAAGGCACATTTACAACAATGACAGATCCCTGCCATGATTTCCACCTCCAATTCGTAGGGCAGAAGGAGAGCATCCCCTTTTTTTTCCACATTTGTCTTAGACCCTCCCTTCCCAAAGCCTGCCTCTCCAGAAGAGCTGGTGTGCCATGCAGAACAAGCTTGCTCTAAAGCCTAGTGAGATCAGCTGCTGATTGAGAGTCTCCGCTGCAGGAGGAATTGCTGAGTGTGAGGCTGGAGAAAGCTGGAGGAAAAGGAGTGAAAGTTATTTGCCTGATTCTTCCATCGTGTAACTCTTCAGACGTGCCTTTTGGGAATAGTGCAGTCAGTGCTGGCATGCACCAGTACTTGACAGTATTCACAGCACTATTTTTCTGGCCTTTTTATGTGGCTCTGAATTGTGCTAGATCACCTTTTAGCTTCAGGGGACAGCTCTGCAGCAAGTTTCTGTAACAGATTTCCCACTCTATCTCTGTGGGCCCTGGAGAACCAGACTGGTAGAAGACAGCCAGAGCATTTCCATCTGTGTCTAACAAGTGATGTGGGACAGAGCCCAGGGGCTATGAAGCCTCTGTAGAGCCATGCTGAGTGGTGCTTGCTGAGAACCAGCTTCAACATGTCCCTAAGCTGCCTGAGCCTGGCCATTCCTTACACTTTAAAGCTTGCAGCACTCACAGTCAAATTTACCTTTAAATAAAGCTGGAAGTTTCACTTGCTTGTAGGCAGATGGTAGAGGTGAGGAAGGGGCAGATCTGTAAATAAACTCATGGGATGTTGGAACATCTACAAGATCTGTCTGGTTCTAGTTCCTGGTGTTGGTGGTGAGTGGAGCTGAGGCATTTCAGTGCTTGAGAGCACCAAGCAGCAACAGGCAAGCAAGCAGTAAAGCTGGGGAGACGTTTGTAAACTGTAGCTTGGAGAGTATTAAGCTCCACATTGCTCCAGTAAACACACTGTTATGTTTTGCATCCAGATATAATGCAGTAACCGATCTCTTCTCCAGGGCTTCCGAGGGCAGAACTGTGGAGGTACCGTACAGAGGGGATGTGGAAAACACCATCCTGGACATCCTCGGAGGGCTGCGCTCCACCTGCACCTACGTGGGAGCTGCCAAACTCAAGGAACTGAGCAGGAGAACGACATTTATCCGGGTCACCCAGCAGCACAGCCAGGTCTTCTCTTAGCCTAGGACTAGGGGCTGGAGAGAGGGGTGAGGGAAAGGAGCAGGAAGGGCTGCTGTTTTCCTTTGCTTTCTCCTCCATGTTGTGTTAGCAGCAAACTTTCCTCTCTCTCAGAATGACAGTGTCATAGCCATTGGAGAGGCTATGGCTGGGATTTGGAAGGGGAAGGTCATGCTATTAACACAGTGCCATTGGTTTAAAACGCAATAGCCTCATCTTTTATTGTTGTGCCTATCTTATTTTTTAATCAACATTTCTTTACCTGTTTTTTTTCTCCTCTGATAAATAGCTGCTGAAACCTCAGTTATCAAGGAATTGGCTTGTACAAACGTGGCTGTTAACACTCGCAGACATTCACACATTCCCTTTTCTAAGACTAACCTGTCAACTACCACCATTTCTGGCAGTGCACCCTCTAAAAAGTGCAGGCTGAGAGAGAAAAAGATGCAAGGAGAAATAAAAATCACATTCTGCCCAAAGAGTGGGTGTTAGTGGCACAACTGCCAGCCTGCAGGGTGTCAGAGGTGGATGAGGCCTGGCTACTGGTGACTTCTTAATGTGATGGTAAAAATGCCAGATCTCTTTTCATTCTCAGTTCACAGGGCTAGTATTGCTAGTCTTACTTAAATCTCCCTATTCAGTGGACTTGCCTCTTCAGAGAAGCTGGCACTGAATGTAGCAAACCCGTGCTGGCCCCCCTGCCCCCATCTGAGGAGATCATTCAGGAGAACACTTTTCAGAGCTTGCCTGCTTTTTTGTGAGTGCAGTTACTGAATTACCTGGGTTTCTGCTTTTACCTGCTCTCTGTGGACAGATTTTTAAGACATTAAAACTCAGCAACTGTAACCCACCAAGGAGGGGGGTTTATGGCAGCCCTCCCTGTTCCCTTGCCTGTTCACATCCATTTAGCAAAGATGTTCAAATGCTGTGCTGTGCATTGCCTGTGGCCAGGTGAAAGAGGCCAGAGGGATCAAATTGGCTCTTGTCATTTGGTACCACTCCTTTGCAGGCCTTGACAACATGGAAAGCAAAAGAGCTTTTGGCAGAACAGCCTGATTGATTGTGGGACACTGGCGGGCTGAGATGGAGTTAAAGCATTTGCTCCAAAGGCAGTAATGAATGTTTAAGACTCTGGGTAACACTTCAGTAAAATGTAATGGCCTGCTAATTAATTGATAAATCACAATGAAATTTCTTTGGAAATACATGTTGCATCCACATGAATACCACAGTAGCTCGTTATGGTAAATAATGTAAAAGTGAGCACCAGTGAATTAATAATGCTTGGCCACTTACCTTAAACTGCTGCCGAGATCATAATGTGGCTGATATTACTTCAGTACTTCAGAGCTTTACTCTCTCCTCCTATAGACATCTGTGGAAAGAGGCAGGCTTCTTTTGAAAAGCAAAAAAGTGATCTGTAGAAAAAGGAATAGCAAAGAGAAACTCTAGAATTAAACTCATACGCTGGACTGCTCAAAAAGCCATGCACAAGGATTGGTACAATTGACTATACTAAGGAGAAAATCTAGGCCACAAGCTGATCCCTGGTGATTTTGAACTGTGTTCTGCACATTAGAAAGAGCACAGAATATATTCTAAATTGCCTGGTATTTTAAATGTCTTCCACTTAACATGTAGGACATACTTCTTAGTTGTGGGATGACCCCTTCCTCTGCTTTGGAGGTGGATAAGGGCCTTGATGAGAGCACAGCTGTGAGCACAGGTTATGCTTGTGCTGGCTTTAACGACTGTTTGTCCTGCTCATGTATCATAAAGAAATGTGAATGCAGAAGAGAAGCAGGCCTTATGAATACAGGCCCTGATCTCTGTTCCCTCCAGCCTGGAAGCATCATGTTAAGAAGATGCCAGGCCTCTTTACCGTAAACACCACCATGGGCCACATGCTGCTCTTACCTGCACTAAGCCCAGAGTACAGGTAGTATGACCTCTCTGCATCAGTACAGCTGTAAGACATCACTGTTCCTTTATTGATGTGATGTAAAGGGTAGGGGGTACAAAAGCAAGCAGACACCTCCTTCAAGAGTGGGGTTAGACCATCATGGTGCAGGCCTGACCACAGGTAGGTCTCCACACTTGTGCCTTCATATGTGGGACGTGCAGCAGTCTGCTGGTCTCATGCCCACTCTCACTAGCGCTTTTCTACTTTTTTTAGCTACATTTCTAAGTGGATTTAAGAAATACATATGCATATAAATATATATATATATTTGTAAACATTTTTTTAAAAGATCATATGCACACCAAACTGAGCAGTCTCATGACATGTCTTCAGAACAGTTTCTTTTCCAAAGGGCAGGTGCTGGGGGCAAGGGGAGACTGCCTTTCCATGGGTGTGGCAGATGTGGAGCCCCTGCCCTAGGGCCACTCTTACACCTGCTTTCCTTCCCCTCTTGCACATATGTCTGATCAGTGACTAATAGGAAAGGAGAGGGACAAGCTAATTTTAAGTTGTCCCCCAAATTCTTCAGGCTGTGAACAATATTGATGCCATGAATAGTGACTGATGAAGTTTTGACTTGGAGTATTTGGTTTTCTGAATAGCAGCTCTTACCATCCTTTTGATAAGCAGCACATTTTCTTTCATTTTTTCCTCTCTCCACAGTAAGCAGGAGAGAGAAATGGGCTGCAGAATGGCTGAGCTGGTGGCATGTCTGCATCTTGCCCAGTTGTATGAGTTTTGTTCAGGGATAACCCTCAACTATGTCAGCACTCAACACTGACTTTGTACACGTCCAGCTCTCAGGCTGGAAAACGGGGGAAGGGGGGGAGCGTCCTCCTTTAACACCCAGTTCTGTGCTGCAGTAGTTGCCCTTATCTTCACTTAGACCCAGGTCCTGTACCCTGCTCAAGCCTGCTGCCACTCCCACAAAGAACTGAGGCAGAGGGAGCTAGGGGCACACTATGCCTGGCAGGATGGTCTGAGCAAAGACCACAATCACTGACAAATGCCCTGTGCCATTTGTGGATCTACCTCACCTGCACATCTAACCGGGTTCTTTGTTGCTTGGTGTCCTTCTATGGGAAATGACATTTGTAAGCGCTTAATAATGCTTAATGTTGAGTGATTCTGCATAACCAGGTCTTCTCTAACCCCACCATCCCAAACCCATCCTGTCTAGAGGAATGCTGTGAGCGTGATAGCCTGTCCTGTAGGCCAGGCTCGTACCTGCTTCCCTCATCCAGGCAATTGTTGAGCACCCAAGAGCAGTGTTGAGGTGTGGCCCACTGGCTCCACAATGGTTTAGTTTAACACACCAAAGACCTACAAGCAGGGATGCTGAAAAGGGCAACATTACATCGTTAAAGCAGTGCCTGCTGAGTATGTCCATCTCTGCCGTCTTGAAATATAAAGACACCTATAACACCTCTGCTGCTCCCAGTCCTACTCTGGAGCTGCCTTGCTGCAGCATCTTTCACAGGGTGGGCTCCTGCGAACACGACCTGGCTTATCACAACTCTCCTTGGGGAGGAAGGGCTTGGTACAGCAGTAGCCTCAGGGGTACCTGAGTGACTGTGTAATGGCCGTGAAGAGTGCACATGTAGCCCTCCTTGTAGGTGTGAGGTCAGCTATTAGAGAAGTGGGCCTTGAGCCAGCATCTTGAGAGGTGCAAAACAAGCCACACAGGTCTCCATTCTCTGAAAGAAACACATGCCCATCTGCTCACTGGAACTGCCAGCCCCCATCGGCCATGGCACAGGGGCTTTGGTTGTGCCTTGGGGCAGCTTTCTTCTCCCTTAGGGCATGGTGGGGTTTGAATGTAGGATGGGAACACCCTGTAAATATGGAGTGTCATAAGCAGGGTCAGAAGACACCTCTGTTTGCATTTGGGGGAGCTTTTCTCATACAAAATGTGCCTGTATCTTTCTTTCAGCTAGTCAGTAGCAGGGCTAAAAAGAATGAGGATAAGGAAGAAACAGCAGCTGTTAGCCAAGCCCCACTGTGTTGGGACAGGGGCTGGCGGTTCTCAGTCAAGGACACGATGAGAGTTTGAAACCTTTTCTGAAACAAGCACTCCCTACTTCATACCTATTGAACTCCACTCTCTTGACAGACTTGCTACTACAGCTTGCTGCCACTGTATGTACAGTGTCTATCCATCACCTGGGGGATGGTGCTGTTTAGTTGCTAATATCAGTTTTATACAAAAAATTCTTTGTTGGAGCCAGGAGTGCTTTTGCAAGCAGTGCCAGGTTTGGTCTTGTGATGAAGAGAGGGAAGGGGGGGGGAAAGTAAAAAAAAAATAAACAAGGCCCCAGAACAGCAGTTTGCCTTCCACAGCAGCCAGATGCAGCAGGTGGGAGAGAGCTGGCCCTTCCCTGTGGGATGGGAGCTGACAGGGGCAGAGAGGTCAAAGCATGTCTCTGCTAGATGCTGGCACAGTTCCACACCCCTAAACAGAGCATGGACCACCCCCCTGCTGCCTTCACTTCACTTGTGGTCACCCAGATGTTTAAGCAAGCCCTCCCCAGCATCTCTTTGACACAATGTTTACTGGTTGAAGTTTTCATCCATAAATAAGTAAATCAGACTCCTTGGCATTGCCTGCGATAACTGTGAAATGCTTCTGTGTAATCTCCCAAAAAGAGCTGATGAGCATTCAGTGTTCCCCTGCCCTGCTTGACCCTGCTGGGATGGCAATGAGAGCACTGCCTCCCTCCCCTCTGCTGCAACACCCACGCGTGCACTGCGCAATCATTCAAACTGTTCAGAAGTTGTAAATGGAAGGTTTTTGTTATGCAATAAAGAGCTTCACTCTGATGGTCTGCAGAGGGTTTTATGGCCATGGATGGGTGGGTACGTGCATGTTTTGGCATTGTTGTGAATAAACACTCTCAAATGCATTGCCAGGGCACGGGGTGAGGGGGGGGGAATTAAATTGGGAAAATTATGTCCCTAGGAAAGCTCTCTCCCATTTAGTCATAACTCATAAAGACAAAACACACATTTGCAATTGGCACTGTTATTTTATTAGTACGAGTATACTGAAACAATAAACTTGTACTGGTATACAGACAATTTCTTTAAAACAATTTTGTTCAAATTTTGAATCAAACATTGTTTTATTATAATAATGAAATAATTTCTACCTAGAAAACCTGCAAGCACCATCAAAGAAAGGGACCATAAAATTCAATAAACAGACGCGAGTGTATCCTACAAATAGACACACCACCATTAGAAAATAGAATATGAATTCTTCCATTTTTTTTAATATTTGTTTTAAAAAAGCTAGTGCAAGTACAATATTTTACACTGGAATTACAGAGAGTATGCACGCATATGGAAAAAAGTTCTCCTGTCACAATAAAAGCTCTTAACTATGTCTGTATGCACTTAAAATCTTCTCCTCTTTTCAATAAGGTGCAAAACGTTATTCCCTCCCTATTTCTCCTTTGTACTGGCCATGTCAGCTCAATTTCTCCCCAACACAAAGCTGCAATATCCCTTTTACTGGGCCTACACTAGGAACTACACTGGAAGTGTGATTTGCAACAACCCTCATTGGTAATACCAGACAATTAAAAAAAAAAAAATTACTTTTGAAAACTACTGCTGTAGAATGGCTGGACCTGACTCCGGCACGGCCAAGTGCCACTACCAGCTGCTGCTGGGAGTGGTGACATAGCTAGTACAAAATGATTTTCAGTAGCTCACCCGAACTGAAAAAGGTTGGGAAATTCCCCCTCCCCCACTTTTGTAACACAGCAAAAAGAACAGTGTTCAACAAGTTAATATATTAAAAAAAAAAAAAAAAAAAAGGCGCAAATACATTAGTGAGTTTCAACATTAGCTGACTGTCGTGAAGAATTGTATCTATGCCTTAACAGATTAGTAATTTCGCAAAGCATCCAGCCCAGTGGCCAGGCTGAAGACACAGACTGAGCCACTCAGAGCTGCCCCTGGCCCATTTTTTCCTCAGCTGCCCAGATCCACACCCAGTGGACTGGGACAAGAATTCCGCAGAGCGTGTTCAAAGGAGAGTACCTGGGTCCTGGATTTTTAAAGCAAACACCAGGGTGGGATCCCCTTGCCAGCAGGTGGGAAGGGGCAGAAGCAGTGCTGCCCAAAGAAGCTGGTGGTCCCAACCCAGCTCCACCCTGGCCGAGGATCTGGCCCCTGAAGTTTCTGCCCATCAGCAGTCCCACAGTACATCCGTGACAGCTTCAACGAGTGACTTGCACTCGCTGCAAACAACACTTCCAATGCATACCTACTGCGTGGTCAAGGGAAAGGGCACAGGAGCTTTAACTGCTCAAAATAGAAACTAACAGAAAATTAACAACCTTGGATGAAGCCTCCGTAAAATCCTCAGTGGAAGACTTGAGTCCTTTCATCTAACAACAAGAAAAAAAACTACAGAAACCTTAGAGACTGTTATTGTGTAAATACTACCTGTTGGCTGAATGCACTTCACCGTAACACAGCTGGGGCTGGTTTCTGAGCACCCAGCAGTCACTTGGACAGGGCGAGCATTTCTGCCCCATGTGCCTGTGGGAGCTGAAGCTTGGGTTACCTCTGGGGAGGGGAACAGGAGCAGCCTGAAACTTCGCCCGCTCCACCCTGCCATTGGCTCCCAGCTACCCAGCTCATTCTTTGGACAGGAAAAGGACCCCCTCCTCAGAAACTGCTTCAGGATCCTCTCCTTTTGGCTTCTGAAACACATCAGTCTTGCCATCAGTCAAGACCATCACTGGAAACATGCTCTGTGTGACCAACTGCTCCTGGCGGCTCTGACAGCAGTGGTGGGGGAGAGGGGCAGTGACTGGGGCTGGAAGGCCAGGTCGCTTCGGGTACCACTCTGCTGCTATTGCTGGGCTAGGATCCCTTGTTACAAGCACTTCTCGCTCAGGGTTAAACTCTTTGGATTTCATCTGGAACAGGAAGTGCTGAAAAAAACATGGAACAGCATTCCCAGAAAGAGGAAAGAAACGGGACCAAAAGGCTCCAGGTGGAAACTACACAGGGCGTGCTCAGCCAGCAACAGCTCTCCACCCAAGGGCTGGCCTGGCCGTGCCTGCCAAGGGCACAGCCAAGGCCTCCCTCAAAACCGGCCTTGACCTCTGGGCTGCCAGGTGCTCCCTTGGCACAGGCGGAAGAGACTTAAAGCCAAAATACAACTGGAAAGTGAGACTCTAGTTTTGCACAGTAGCCACCCTTTGAAGTGCCTGGTAGCTGCACTCAAGAATTGCTGCTCCAAGGTGTATTTTCAGCACAGGAATAAACAGTGTGAAGCATTAACTCCATTACCCAGAAATGGGACCCATGTAATACGAACAGAAAATTAAGCACAGTTGTTCTTTAAGAGCCTTTTAAGTAATAATTCTTCCTGGCCAGAGCCAATACAAATCAGATCATCTAGACATGACATTTGCTATATACAAAAAACATGTAACTTTCAACCTTTCTCTGCGTTTGTATTTAAAAACTTTTTTTTTTTTTTTTTACAAACAAGGTATGAAACTCACTGTTCAAACAGAGCCATCTCTTTTTCAAACACTGAATGAATCATTCCAACATTCATTTTTCTTTTGTGCAATTTTTTAAAACATTACCTGTACTCCTCAATGTGAGTGCTTCAAAAAAAGTTTCTATTTTTAATAAGCTTCTCAAATTAGGTTTACATCAAAAAATATTCCCACAAGGTATAGTGCTACAAGAAAAGATCCTATCAGTAAAGGTAACACATCTGAAGCGAGGTCGTCTATGTAAAAGAAATTGAACTCTGGAGTAGAGGTGTGCAACGTGTTTGGAATTTCCCTATGGACACAAAGCAAGGCTGTCCTCAGGACAGGGTATCAAGTGGACATGTAAGCATACACATTAAAAAAAATGCACACATACTTGATTTGTGTGCAGAGAAACACTTCTGCCTGAGGGTGTGTGTGCACGTGTGCATATCTGCATCAACAAACTCTCATTTTGCTATGTTTTACAGGATTTGGGGCAGTGGGAGGGTTGGACAAACCAGAGGAAAGGAAATTACTGCCTCCACTCCGGTGGTGCATTCATTCCCCTTGCTTTTCACATCAGCACTGGCCAGAGCCCATAGTGGACTCTGCTGCTACCTGTGATGATGGGGAGGGAAGAAATGGAAACTGTTCCTACAAGTGCATGTCCCATTTTGCCATTTGTCAAGTTTCTGGGACAGCAGAAGTGTTTCAACAGGCGAAATCCTCTCTACTCACCCAAGGCTTCCGCCCTGGTGAACCCCGAGATTTTTCCAGCTGCCTGATTAAGGTCAGGATCTGGCACTGACTGAACCACGCTTTAATTTCACAAAGATTTATACATGTGCTTTACAGCAAGTCCTGACCAGCCTTCACTGGCCCCTCTCAGACCACTGATGGCCACATGTATAAGTGTTTGCAGAACTGGGTCCCAGGTCACGCAGAGCATCGCACCAAGAGCCCCCTTCTTTGAAATAACACTATTAGTGTTTAAAAATAGTGATGATACAGGCTTTTTTTTTTTCCTTTTTTTTATCAGTTGCAAGAATTAAGAGAATTTCAGCATTTCCTTTTTAAAACTGGCAACACACTGTAAAATAATATAAATCTCTGCAGAGAGTGTATTTTCATGATAACCAACAGCTACAGTTCGTGCTGAGCCTGCTGCTTTTGTATTGCAATCTAAGTGAGATCTACAAAGTTTATACTATGAGATGAAGGAAATCCAAACTTGTTCTGTAACATTGTACATCCCTACTCCGGAGCAGTAAAAGTGCTGCTTCTGGTCACATCAGTGTACCACACATACGCCAGCCCCATCCCTGAGTAAAAGGTGTGAAAGGTTTCTAAATGTTCCTTGATTGAAGGGAAACAAGAGTAGTGATGTCACTTCCCCATGCCGAGAAAATGACAGGAACGACAGGTTGAACAAAGCGACAGTGGGACGAAGGAATTAAAGGAATGAAAAAAGGAACGTGTGTCCCTCCCCTCCTCCCAACGTCTGTGTCTTTGAGGGAAAGCAAGCCTAAGGGCAACATACAAAATGGTAAAACAGGTCAACAGCGACTCCAATGCGGGTCTTGACCAGAGGACTCGAGGTAAGTGACATCAAACTCAAATTCCCCATGATGTGGCCCAGACAAACTGAAACAATGCCTAAGTTAAACGCTATAAGGAACAGTCACTTTATATATATAGATATATAGATAGATTAGATAGATAGATAGATAAGACAGATAATTTTTTTAGAAATCCCTATAAAGAGGTTTTTGTTTTATTTTTCTTTGCCCTGACTAATTTCTTGGTGATTGTATGTGTTTTGTCGTAAACTAAACAGGCCTGCTACAAAAAGATAGAAAAAAACAAACAAGAAGAAAACTACTGTTAGTTACTATTGCAAAGCGGCCGCCACGCAGAAGCAGAGGCTGAGCTTCCACCTTCGGCTTTTCCTCAGCATCCCTTTGCTTGCCAGTGGTATTTTGCAGTTGCCCTGCGGATCGATGGCACTTCCTGGGCCTGGGGACTTGCTGCAAGGGATGCTCAGTGCTGGAGGGAGAGGCAAAGCCCTGCTTTGCAAAGAACTTGGGCCCCAGGGAGGACTTTTCTCTCCCCGGTGGGAGCCAGCTCTTGTCTGTGTGTTGTCCAGGCAGAGGGCAGCACTCAGCCCTATGGCTTAGTTGCTACTCTCTGCGTGGATGTCATGTAGACATGAATACATCTTTTTTTTTCTTGTCTTTTTTTAATCCCTGGATCTTTTTAAACATCAAATACAAAGAGGGTTCGTTTTTCCCGGGGCAAGGGATCTTTCACCCTTCATATGGTTTAGGGTTTTTTTTTGAGGGGGGAAGGACAGGGAGTTATTAAATAGAAAAAAAAAAAAGTAGAAAGAAAGAATTCAAAAGAAAACAAAACCAGGGGAAATCAGAAGTTGGTAGGAGATCTAGCTAACACCACACGGGTGAGTCTAAGTTGGCACATAAAGTATTGCACATCCTAAAAAGCCAAAGCATGGAAAGGGACAATTGTTTGGAAAGAACCAGTTATTTCAGAATTCCTCAGTCTGAAATACAAGCACAGAACTAATACATTCCTATTGCTCCAAATGTATTTATTTTTTTTTTTTTAGTGTTAGTTGAATAGATCCAGTCAGTTTAATAGCCCCTGCTTCCTTATTAACCACAAATGTGTATGCGTATGGTTTTACTTGAGATTTCTTTTTCTCCAAGTACACGTGAAGTACAGAAATAGTGGTACGACTGTGAACTAAAATCTGTAATTCTTTTTCTTCCTTTACCACCAAAGCTTAAAAACATAACAGGAAACAAAACGAAACAATAAATTGCAAGTGCCCTGAGCAGAGTATATGGAAGATTAAGCAACTTCTCTGAGCAGAAATATTAACAAATAAGCACTAACTAAGCTGTGTGATTGTGAGAAGAAACCCACTCAGCTATTTGGTAGCCCGCCGAGAGGTTAATAAAATTCAAGGAAATTCAAAAAACGTTTCAAGCTATTTTAAAAGTATTTCAACTTTTTGGTGCACCCCAGAATATGGTATAAAAACAATTAGGTCTGGTGTGAGCTAAATTTCAAGTAACAAGTAACAAGAGTGAAAGCTGGGGTTTGGGGTTAACATTTCTTCTCTTAAAGAAAAGCACTGTATTTTAGGGGAGAGGGAAAACAAGATTTTAAATAATTTTTTTCTCAGTTTAGGTTACTGCACTTTTATTTCCTTTTCTCCCTATGAGTACAGCGTCTTCAAAACTACCTGAAGGATGCGAACTCGCCAACCAAAAATGACGACACGAACGCTTGCTCACGGAGGGCCCAAGCGCAATCCCAGTGAAATCAACGGGATCTTTCTAGAGGCAGCAACAGGCTTTAGCGCTCAGCCCCAATGTACTTCATACTTGCACCTCCCCGACACTCGTGCAGGAGGTTGGGTGCACAGCACCTCAAAGGATCCGGCCCTACCTGGGGAAAGGAAAGACTGAACGGCATGAATCGCCCCCCTCCTACTTGGTTTGTACCAAACTCTTGAAATGTCGCCTTTCCAATGGAAAATGATGCAATTAAAATAACAAATAATAATAATAAAATAACAATAGGTTTGTTTTCAAAACAAACAAACATCTTGCTTACTTATAGAAATGTTTTTTGTGGAAAACTCTCTCAGCAAGTCTGAAGAAAAATTCTCAGAGGTGTCCTGGTAGGACCTGGTTCTGTGTGGCAGATACGGTAGAAAGACCAAAAATGAACTCTGAAAGGAACGTAACCCTATGAAATGGCCTAGAGCGTAGGCAGGTTAGTGAGTAATTGCTACATTTGTTTATGCTCTTTCAGACCCCCCCCTCCCCACAACATTATTAGGTAAAAACTGCAGGAATACCACACAAATGATAAACTCAAGATGTGCAAATTGCAAGATTCTTTAAAGTCCATCTTTTTCAAAAACACTGGACAATGATTTTTTTTCCTCTCTCCTTTTTCCTTTCTCTTATTTTTTTTTTTAATTATGTCAGCTCGCATATGCCTTTAACTCTTTCTCAAGCATTAAAGTTTAAAAAGTGCCTCCTATTAAGTAGTCCTTTGTGGACAATGACTGTCACATACTAGTTCAATAATTCACATTCATCCCTTTGAAACCACATTAAAACTTTCAGCATCTTGCCTGTGAGAAAACTTTACATAGTTGCATGTAGTTACAGTGTTGAAGAGATTTGTTTGTTTGTTGTTGTTGCTTTCCGAGCAGATTAAAGTGATATACAGTACATACTGAGTGTTAGACCAGGATGCTCAGCAATAAAGTGTGAACAGCATTTTAAGTGCTTAAAGACATTCTAGGTTCATCTTCAACAGCGGATTCCTGTGTCACACCGCAATTTGAAAAAAGTGGCACCAGTTGTCCATAACCATGAACTAAAACCAGTACTAGAGTTAAAGACAAAGATTTGCAACCTAACTGCAAACAATGGATGCCTGTGATCTCAAAGGGGCAGTATGCGTCTACCTTGTGGAAGCAAATGTCAATGGCGTAACCCGGTCGATTTGTCTAACACTGCTCAGAAACAGGAGTGAGCCTGAGCCAGGCACATCCACAGAGCCAGAGGCCTCCTCGTGCACACCCACACACACCCACGACACACGCACGCACCCACCCACCACCCCCACCACCGTG
>VYXB01003880.1:1676290-1762044 GCA_013397135.1 Pachyramphus minor | reverse complement strand
AGAGCCTTGAGTAAGAGTTGGCTTGTTGTTGAAAACATCAGAGACTGTCCGATCCTTTTCTGTAACACCCATGGGTTTGTTCACCACCTGGGGTGAGGAAACCTCTTCACCAACCCTCCACAGAGTGGCTGTGCTGCCTAGAGGTTAGCATGCCCCCACACACACATACACACACACACACACACGCACCCCACGTGTGACATACACCTCTGCTACAGTTCCCTTCGCCTCACCTCCCACCCCCCACAAAGAAAAAAAACCCTAGAACAGAAACCGAAACAAACAAACAAACAAAAACAAACACAAAAAAACCAAACAGTGACAAAAAGAAAACAAAATCACAGCTGGACCCTGTCCTACACGAGGTGTTAGAAAACAGGAGCCATGACAACACATTCATTTCCACTAAGGGTGTGTGAAGCAGATACTGCCCCTTCTGTAGCTTTCGATAAACCTAGTCACTGACAAACACTTGTGGAAAAACATATGCACCAGTCTCCTGCATAATACCAGCTGCAACTATAACAACAAGGTTATAACATAAACCTAAAATAAGATGATAACATGTAAATACTGGGTTATTTAGTCTACAGTACAGTAATCTGGATAAAAATGACAAGGGATAGCCTAATTTCCTTTCCCCAAACAACTTTTACTTTCCTACGTTGGATCGACCTTCAATGCAAATCTTAACCTCCTGAGGAATAAAAGAAGGCTTGGGAAGAGTCAAAGGTGGCTCCTCTTCTGATTTCTCTAGTTTTCGTGTTTCAGGGGCTGACCACCTCCTCTTCCTCGTTGCTGGGGGCTTGCTGGGTTCTGTTTTGGTGAGCAAAGGTGCTGCAGGCAATCCTATTTTGTCCGGAAACTTCAGTTCACCGTTCTCAGCTAACATCTGTGCGCTTCCCTGATTAATCCCGTTTTCCTGCTCCGCATACCTGTGTCTACTTCCAGCTAGACTGTCATTCTTTGAATGCTTCAGCAAGATACTAGCTGAGTCCATGGGCTGGCCCTTTTTAATAGAGCCATTCTTCAGGTTCTTGAGCGTGAGCGATATGCAGACGTCCCCCACCGAGAGTTTGGAGCATGGCAAATCAAAGAGCTGGCTGGTTCTCTCAGGGCAGCAGGATGACCAGCCTTGTCCAAATACAAAAAAAGGGTATTCTACCAAGACTTCCACGCTGACCTGCAGAAAGAGAGGGGACAACAGAAGGAGACAGAGGGAGAGAGAGGGGAAAGAGTGAGATCAACCCATGTGCCCTCACACACGTGCACACCAGGCAGTGCTTGCCACAGGGGAGAGGGGTAAAGCTGGCACTGCAAAGGTAATGCTCAGTTTCTCCAAAATCTGTACATTGGCCACCAGACTTCAGGTCTCTCCTTGTCCCACTAGTGTTAATGGTTTCTCTGAGCTCAGCATTTCTTAACACAAGACCTCAGTGGGAATCAAGCTTTACATTTAGCCAGCCACTCAGAGAGGTGTAAGAGGCAAAACAGCTTTGGTGTCTGGCAAACTGTTCCCTACCATCCCTTTGTGGTACCTAGAGCTTGTAATCCAAATCTAAAGACCCTTTCTAACCAGAGGATGGCTCTCTCAGTTCTGACACACAATTTCCTGCATGATCATGGGAGTGTATCCTCACCTCTGCCCAAGCAAGCATACGCTTACCAGCGTGAAATAGCTGAAGACACACTGATTTCCAGGGGAAGGCTGTGAGTATGTACAGAGTTGCAGACATAAGAGCAGCCAGTGTGAACCTGCCTTCCCCGGGCAGTCCTGTTACCAGTCAAGTTTCTTCCCTTCTCACATCCAGTCTTCCACTCTGCAGCTGAGTTTACCTCCTGCACTCCCTCAGGGAGAGGATCATCTCTCCTCCTACTCCAGTTCCTGCACTATGTCTCCTTTTCTGCAGTGTGTCCCCTTTTCCCCACTTTAAAAAACACATCAGTTAGGAATCCTATCTAACCATCTTACAAGGAGCTGCCATAGCCAAAACAGACCAACAAGTGCCCACTCCTCCCTGACCTTGCAAGTGCTGGGCCTTGAGGTCCCAACATGATAAAACACGTAAATACTGATTTATCTTTGCAAGTGGCAGCAGTCCAGCACTCACATGTGCATGGTGCTGCAAATGCAGGCTCAAACACTTGATGTGGGCTCATGTGATTCACAACCCACAGGGCTGAACCCCCACTCTCAGCACACCACAAAGAGGGCAGGAAATACTTCTTTAACTTTTAATTGACTAATACTTCTTTAAAATTTGGCATATTTTTAACTGTTGTGTGTAACACCAATGAGGTCTGCAACTGTAAGAGGGTGGCTTATGCTGACCACAGATATCCCCTGCTCTGCTCCCAAGGGCCTCATGTCCTCTGAAGCTCTTCTCAGGCACAGGGGCAGGATGCCACTTGGTTCTAAAACTCTTATCTGGTAGGGGCAAAAGGGCAGAAGAGCACCTGAACACATTTCTGAGCTCTTCAGGAGGCATGTAATATACCAGCCTCCTGGAGACCCTTTACTCTCCAGGATCATGGACTCACCTTGAAAGGAACATCACACAAAGCTTGCGAAACCTTTGGAAGTGAGTAACACTGTCATACCCAGCATGGCTTTGTATCGTTAAAAATACCTTTCAACATTAAGGAATAGAAGCAGCTGGAGATGCACACTGCACTCCAGTGTTCCAACACATCTGTTCATAATATTAAGTGTGAACCTTGGGATAAAGTTGCATGGGCTGTCTCACAGAAGAGGTTGGACTCTGACAGTATGTCACCCAGCAGCCCTGCCACTTCCCTGCTAGTGCTGCTACCCTCAGAGGTGCCCTCCAAGCAGGGCCCGAGGTAGCACCCCTTATAGCCCACCAGCTCCACAGCCCTTTTGGGTAGGAAATCTTGATCAGAGGTGTCCTACAGCTCAGAGACAGAGGCTCCAGAACCAGGAAATCAATGATTCCCATTGGATGTTGATGCTGCCTTTGACTGGTTAAGCCCATGCCATGCACCAGCAGCCAAGTGCAGTTTATGAGATGGTTGATTCTGTTGGAAAAAAACCTTATCGAGTCTATAACTATATGCTATGTACTTCTGCATCTAGGCCAAAAACAACACTACATCTATTATCCTGCCACTCCATCTGCCCAACAAAGTAAGCCACTGTAGAAGGAATTTCAAAAGGAGCAGTTTAGAGGTCTAAGATACCCCACACTGCATCAAATTTCAGCATATTAAATCTTTTCTGACCAGACCTGTTTGACAAGAATCAGCTATACACACGGCAACAGTGAAAAACGACCTGACTGTAGACCTGCTTTAAACTCTGAATTATGGAGAAAGTGGGAGAGGTAACCCTGAAAGCCCCATCTCTTCATGATGCTGGACAGAAATACTCCAGCACCAGGATTTGCAGAAATATTTGCCCAGAGTTTGGGATCCCATTCCATATATATGCATCTCAGTCTAGCCAGGGTCTAAGTTGGAGAAGTAGCAAGTATGCGGCATCTCACATGGACTTAAATGGAAACTTCCATCTGCACAAGAGCTGTAGGCTTTTCTCCAGGCATGGATTATCTGGTGGACACAGCTTTCTCCTTTATATTGCTATTTCTCTCCTCTTTCTTTCTTTCTTCCCTCCTACCTGCTGTATTTTTTCTTTCCTTTTCTACTTTCCCATCCTTGTTAAAAGCTATTTGTATCTGTGGGAATCATACATGCTTGTGTGCATCATTCTCACTAACACCCAAGTTCCTCTTCATGTGAACACACTTTCACCGCACTGCACCATTTTGCTTTGGGTTTTTTTACCAGAACATCCAAAACACTTGCCTGAACTGTCAATCACTGAAACAAATGTCAGAATTGGTGGTGATGATCATGAATAACACCAAAAAATAAAGATGGTGAAATGCCAGAATCTCCATGATCCGATCATGGTGTTCACGTATCACGATTGATTTGAAATGGGCTCCCTCATGGATTATCAAGTCCATTAGCCGGCTGCTAATGAGGGATTTGAGGTAACAATTCTCTACAAGCAAGAGTAGTCAAAATTTAAATGTGACATCTTAGTAAAAACACTCCCACATATTTTTTTTCTGACCACTCCATTAAAACACAAAAAATTAATTTTAAAAGCTTCCTCCCCCAGGATCTTGCCATGATTATTGTTGGAGACAAAGAAATTTGGAACTTGTTTACCCACTACTAACATGATAAAGCAAAAAGCTAACATGTTGGTCTTTCTTGAAGTACACTGAGACTAGTGAAAACACCCAAACCTCTTCTGCAGCAGCCACTGAATATCTGAAACTTTCTAAAACCTTTTATAATTTATTTCTCAGCCAAACTCAGTAGGCAAGGCAGGCAATTCAGACAGTTAGGTGCTGTAAGATCTAATGACCAGAAAATAACCTTCCCATCATTTAGAAACACCAACAACTTCAGTCTTGGGCCTCACTGCTGCAATCAAAATAACAAGTACTAAAGCAAAAGGTGCCTAACGAAAGTGTTTCATGTGAACTATATTTTAATAAATGTAAACATACATTTTCTGATTGTTTTTCTCCATAATATTATTAAAATGTGATGAAACTAGGAGTGGCAGGCTGGAAACAAAAAGAAGGAAGCAGTTCTGGAAACAATGTGCAATTAAGCAGCACAGCTTTCTGCTAAAGGCCTTTCTGTGGGAGCTGAAAGACTCCTCGGGCCCCAAAAAAACTGGGCAGATCCATGGAATAGAAGCTCTCCTTCTCACAGAGAGAAGTCTCTGCAGTGCCATGCTCTCACACGACTTCCCATGTTCAGAAACTTTGGGACTGCTAATGTTCCCCTCACCCTCAAAAAACTTCCACTGCCTTCACAAGAGTGGATTTCCTGTGAGAGATTTATGGGGCTGCAGGCAGCACCTCATGCCACAGGAACCACTCTCCATGACACCTGGTCTGACTGGGCATCCCCTCAAAGCTGCACCTAGTCCCGCTTCAGTACACTGTTACTGTAAAAAAGGCAGTCAGGGCTTCAGTGTTAGGGGCTACTGCTCTCCACAGTCCCGCAATCCCATCATTTCTCAAGAGAAGCCACTTGTCCAGGCAGCCACAGACTGTCAACTTTATCACATGAGCTTTATCAAATGCTGCACTCCCAGAATTCAATAACATGTATCTGAAGACAGACCACAGCCACCCCATCACTTGGAGACACAAGGACTTACTGTCCCATGACCAGGGGACACAGACATCACATGATGGGAAGGCTGTGAGAGATCTCCATCTGCAGAAGAGAACTGAGTCAACATCTCTCTTTCTGTGTCTGTTACAGTGCCAAAGATAATGAAAAAGAGTGCTCAAAGAAAAAGTAATTGGTTTGTGGGCATGCAGGGATGTAAGGGGATAACTAAACTAGATGACGGTCTAAAAAAACATACACTAAAGTAAACTAGACTAGTTAGAGCTACTAACTACATGCTCTAATAGGACTTTTTGATCTCTAGTGGTTATGATTCTGGTTTTTTTTTAACAGAGGAAAATTAAGAACCGCATGTTCTTACTTTCTTTTTAATCTATACTTTAGGAATGATTAGGAACTGAAATGCAGCATTTCAGAGAACATATTTTTCATTGCCTGTGTGTTTTGACTTTAACATCAATGGGGATGAATTACCAGCTTCTGCTTGCTCCTGGCAGCCAAAGAAAGGACAGATAATAATGATGACAGTCTTATTACAATAATACTATGTGGAATTGCAAAGAGATGTAGATCCATGGGTCTTCTCTTTTAGGCAGCTTGAACGCAGAGGAGTAACAGCTGAACTTTAGGTTCTGGGCAGCTTCTTCCTAATCCAGAGCAGGGATGCTGTGAAATGGAAACCTAGCATCCCCCCAGGCCAGTTAGTTCAGTTATTAAGGCCTTTAGGTGGGTTAATTTTCCTCTAGGTTTTCATATCCAGGAAAGGGTTGGATTTGCCAGATGACTGAAGGACTGGGAAAGGAGGGAGGACGACCTCTTTCTGCCCAAGTGCTGTGCTGGGGAGGGGCAGCTGCAGGCTTGCACTGATACCATACAACAGCAGCTGCATGGTGCCTCCCTGTTTACATTGCAGTTGTATATGCTCAGCTGAAAATAACCTCCTACCTCTGTCCTTCAATTGCTGAGAAAATTAGCTAATGTTTGCACAGAGTCTGAAAATATGGATTCATCAATATTATAATGACTTCCCAGAGATCCCTGGGAGGAGTAAGTGAGCCAAAGCTAATGATAACAACGCTATTTTTGTATGGCACTTACTCTTTACAACTTACACTCCCTTGATAATACCACTTGAAAAGCTATCTTCTTCCAAAAGCATGTATGCAACTGAAACTTAATTGTAATAAAATACGTTGTGAAGCTACACTACACACGCAGATATATCTCCCTAGCACTCCGGAGTCAAGACATATATTCAGTGCAGCAGCACCACAGTGCCACTGCTCAGAGCAGCGTGACTAAGTACTGTTCTTTCAGCGAGCAGACTAAGCCTTCTTCACTCAAGGCAGTTTTCTACAAGTAATGACTGCTGCACACCTGCAAATAAGTCTGAATGCTGCTTTCACAGAGCCACGGAAGGCTGAGGGTGAGGTCACAGAGACTTCAAGCACATAGAAATTCTCTCCCTCTCTCTCAACCCAGGCAAGGGAAAACGAGCAGAGCCATCCCTGCTATACAGGGACACAGCTGATCTGGGAAGAGACCCAAGTCCTGGAATCAGCAGGAAACCTAAACTAAACCCCCATTTCTAATCATATCTGTATGTGACTCTCTCTCCATTCTGGAAGCATCCCCAGTGGGAAATACAGCTGGGGAGTATTTTGGCTGCGTTGATGTCAGCCTGCTCCTGACAGGCTTCTCTGTAAGGTGACACTTTGCTGGGTGAGACCTGTGTGCCAGGCCCTGGGTTTGTACAGCCTCAGACTTGCTTAGTTTCTGCCAGAGGATGGCACTCCACCCCCTGCAAAGGCGCAGCTCTTCCTGGTGCCCAGGACTACAGCACATCACCTGCATTGACCGATCTATGAACGACACACGACACAAATGCTGCCTGCTAATTTGTACCTCTTCTGCTGGTGCAGAGACCCATGGCCTGGCTGCAGAGAGAGAAATGTTAGCAAGATGAAAATTGCAGAATAGAGATTGCTGCTTTTGAAATCTCATTATTCAAGGCACCAGGCAAATTATAGTAACTGGTCCTGATCCAAGGACAGTTCCTCAAATCATGAAGCCTGAGAAGAGCCAAAATACAGTTAAGCAGTGGGGAAAAGAAATCGAGTCTTTATACCGAAAGCACCAGAGGCCCAACTTCTATCAGCTATGTAGATGCAAGCACATACATGAACAAACCCAAGAGGGAATCTGTATGTTTGACATAAGAAAGAGGACCAGCCATATGTAGTAATTTACCATATACATGCAAATGGGGAAGGACAGGCTGCAGACTGCTGCGACTGTAGGAAATCTTCTGTGTGATCTGCTCTGTGTCACCATCGCTGTTTGTTTTTCTTCTCCAAATTGTCACGTGAGGTGTGTTACTACATGTCTGTGTCCAGCTCCTCTCTCCCCCTCTCTCCTTCTGGTTCTCCCGTGCTGAGGGTGCAGCATCAGTGGTGCAGATGCTGCAGTTCACAGCACTCCAACCAACCAAAAAGCCATGCAACAGGATTATTTGAACAGAGTACCTCTAGGAAGCAAAATGCTACGCACAGTATATCTGAACTTTCCAGTGTCTAAATTGCTCAGAAAAAGGACAGCATTGGGATAACACCTTAAGATCAGTATGTACTCATTCTTAACCTCTGGAAAGTTACAGGTTTTCTTCCTTCATTGCAAACCGAGATGTAAAGGTCAGAAGCACAGCCTACCCAGACACATAGATGTTTTTTCTTTCCAAATTTCTCTTGATCACAGAATTTATTTGAGACATGCAGTGTTAAAACCACCTGCAACCAAAGCCTCAGTAATGCTCTGTAGCGCATTTCAATAACTTACGCAGGAGAGCCATTCCCAGGCAGCTCCAAGTTTTCAAGCCATGGAAATTCACTGCCTTGTGCCCTACCTATCTCTCTAGGGTAGGTTTTGAGGTGAATCTAACCTGAACTTTCTGGTCTGGACAGTAAAAATCACTTACCAAAATGAAAAATGTAACCTCGCATACTGCTTATACCATTTTGTATTTCATCAAAAATAATGATAATCACGTAAGTCTTCCTGTGGGTTCTCCAGCTATAAAAAAGACATATTTTATATCCAAAAGACTACATTTATCATGAGTGTGACTCCGATAGCTCTCCCAGCAGGGCGAGTGGGATGATTTTTAGTCCAGTTTGTCTCAGGGATGGATGAAGAATCAACCCCGAGGAGATTCAAAGCAAATGAGATCTGTTGTTGCCCAGGGGGCCACAGCATGCGCCCCAGACAAATGCCTCCCCCCTCCACGCGCTGCCATTACCTGTGCTCGATGCTCCCCAACTGCAAACTGTATCACGGCAATGCCTGGGTTATGGCTCTCTTCAATCCTCTCCACAGTGCTGGAGTCTATTTTCAGGTCATTGCTAATTTCCGCACTCTGAATGAAGTCTTCCGTTTTCAAGTCCTCTACTTTCTTCAGCTCCCCGTTGGCCAGCTGAATGATTGACCCCTTCATGAAGTAAGGGGGCAGCGTGGGAGGTGCGGCAGCAGGGGAGGCGATGGACTGCACCACAGGCAGGTGGATCTGTGCCTGCACCATGGTGGCCTGGTAGGCAGGCTGGGTGGTGAGGGGCTCTGCACTAAAGTTCTCGCTCTTGGGGACGGCGGTGGTGACAAACGTGTGAGGCACTGCTGCAAACTGAGGAGACGACGTGACGATCGCGGGCGTGACTCCTGATGGCTCGACGTCCGCGCTGCCAACCGGGATCAGCAGGGACTGGGTGCCAGGGATCACCAGGTGCTGCGGCAGGCTGCTGGGGTACCCGATGGCTTGCTGCTGACCGCTCAGGTAGCCAATCACCGGCGGTTGGGTCCCGGCATAGAAAGCTGTCGCCGGCAGCCCGACAGGGAGTTGCTCAGAGGCGCTGTGAGTGGTCTGAATGACGGTGTGAGGGGACAGCGTGGCCACTGCCTTCACCCCCTCATGGCCCAGAGCCTGCTGTGGAGACAAGGCATAGGACCGGTGGGTTGGTTTTCCTAAGTGCAAGCTTCCCTTGTCATTGAGGGCTGAAGGAGAGGTCTCACGGTTGGTGGCCTGCTGCACCTCCATGTCTGCCGTGGGCGTGCTGCTGTTGGGGACCACCATGACAGAGGCTCGGACACCTGAGGAATCCCGCGCACCGTACTCAGCGGGGCTCGAGTGGACCACCACGTGCCTGGTCTCGTAATGATGGGGAGCTGGTTTATTGCCTGCTTTGACTAGACCCAGATCGGCAGAAGGTGAAATGCCATACCTCCGGCTCTTCTCTATCTCGCCGTTCAGTACCTCCTTGGCCTGCATTGCCTGCAGCCGGCTGCTCTCGGGTTTCTTGGGGGTATCCCTGGTGACAAAGTGGCCCCCCGAGTCCGTATACTGCACCACCACTTGGGAGGAAGGGCCGAGGGTGAGGGTGTGTGGGATCACTGTCTGATGCGGGTGCAGGGGGACCGGGATGGTTGGAGGAGAGACATTTCTGACAGTGCTCTGGGAAGAGCTGGAAATGTGGACATACTGGTTCTGCTGGGTGGGTGGAGGAGACCCAGCAGCAATCAGTCCAGGTGTCCTGACCAGGTGCGGCTCAACTTTGTGCCCCTGCTGGCTTAAGCCGCTCATGCTGGCCAGCAAAGTGGAATAAGCCTCCAGCTGGGAGCGCTGGGATGGAGTGGTTGCAACGGCTGTGGCTGCTGCCACGGCGCTGGTCGCAGAATTGGCTGTTGGGGAAATCAGCTGTGAAGGGATGAATCCAGTATACGATCCACTGTACTGGGGCCCGACGAACTGGAAAGTGTGTTGCAGGTGTGTGTACTGCACAGGGGAAACAGGGGTCCCTGACTGGGAGAGGGCAGGCGAGTACACTGTGGGAAGAGTGGTGGAGACTGGAACAGACCTGGGCGCACTCGGTGGGGAATAGTCCAGCCCTGCAGACAGCGACTTGTGCAAACCCTGCGGCAAGCCTGCCTCCACTGATGATGTCCCCCCGGGCCGGTGCCGGCTCCCCAGGCCGCCCTGGCCACTGGGTGTTGTGGGGAGCCATGCTAGGTTATCTGCACGGTGGTTTTCGTTTGGCAGGACCGGCTTCACCTCCGAAGGCAGGCTGGTGGCAGGGATTTCTCGCTTCTTAGGTGGCAGGCATTCATTGCTCCGCTCTTGGTTGGATTTCATCTTTCGCCGTCCCCCCTCCACTGTGCTTGCTTCACTGTCTGGCTGGCTCTGATTTCAGTCTGATAAATGGAAAGTCACATTTGATTTCTGCAAGGGATCCAGTGACTTCATGAGGAATCATCTCCCTGTGAGCACGATCCTCCGACAGCTCCTCTGGATTCTGCAATGAAAGGGTGGGTAAGGGAGGGGGGGAGTCACACTGTCAGCACTGAGAAATGAAAACAAATGAGCAGACACCCCGAAACAGCAAATGAGAAAAAAACCTCCAGAAAAAAAGAATCAAATGGTCAGGCATTGCCACTTTTACGTCAAGGGGCAGTTGACAGCTGCTCTGTAAGAAGCAGCAAAAATCCTGGGCATGTCTGCTAATGCATCAGGAAAGCATTTAAAACTGTAGGCAGATCAGAAGCTCCCTGGCCATAACTGCCACATTTAGCAGCAGTCATTTATTTCCCAAGGCCCTTTCTCCTTCCTCTGGGAAAACCCTCCATGTGCCTGTGGTGCCCGGTTTGTTCTTCCAGACTCTCCTTCCCCTGTAATGAGCACAATGCCTTCGCCCTACTGTGTCCTAAAAAACACAGGAGTGAGGCAGGGAGCCCTGAGGAACAGCCACACACAAAATATTTACGTTAGCAACAAGTAGCTATTAGTGGTGCAGAAGGAAGGTGGCAGGTCACTTCTAAACACTTGAACGCCAGAGTCACGCACAGGGTGACTTCACACCACACCCCATAGGGCTGTGGAGGCAGCAGCTGCCTCCCTGTCCCCCCGCCACACCACAGCTCATTACAGGCACACGTGCCCTTCATCCACCAGTCTGGCAATGAACCTCAGCCCTGAGATCTATTTACAGCAGCAGCACAGAGACAGATATGGCTCTGAGCCAGCTTTTTGATGTGTGGGGTTTTTTTTTTGACCCAGTGCTTTGGACTCCCTCTGCTACTGACACCTCACATCCAGGTATCCAGGCAGGACTCTATGTTGGGAGATGCTCCCTGTCACCCACAGACTGGCCGGAGCCAGATGCTGGCACCATCTCCATCTCTGGCAGGATCCAATCGCCCTTTTTCTTAGTGACTGATGGACCAGAGGGGCTGTGAGTACCACACTGGTGGCCACAGCCACAGCTTCAAATGCTGAGCAAACTCAGCCCTGGGGCTGCCTCAAAAGCATATTTGGGTTCCCTGATCCAAATCAGAAGCCCCTACCACTGTAAAAGCTCACAGTTTCATATTCAGCCGATTTTGCTATTGGAGCAAAACAGTTGATTTCTCTGCTCTGCATCCCCTAATTCACCCAAGGCAACAAAGTCTTCCTAAGTCTTTCACTATCTGCTAAAGAACATACCATGCTCTGAAAAAAGGGAAAAGGAGCTGTCAGTCTCCCCCTATCTTCCTGAAACCTACCTTGCCCTGTCCCATAACAAACGTCATGGAGAGTGAAACTTCTCCCCAGCCCCTGTCCAGCCACCACCTGTCATCTGCATTTCTGGCTGTTTTGAAAGTTATGCAAGAATGGGTGCTGAGAAACCTCGCATGACTGGCAGCTTAACAAGAAAAGTATGCATTACACGTAGGAGAAATGGAGAGAGAAAGAATTAAGAGTGGATGTGAAAGAAGATGGAAGTAGGATATAGCCCACTTTAAAGGGAATGCTGAGCAGCAGTAATGATACTTATCTTATGGCAAGTAATATTCCTTTGGGAGATTTCTTTCCCTGCTGCCTTGCTTCTAATGAACAATAAGCCTGATGTTTATATGTGTATGAAGTACTTTGAAGACACACTAGACTAAGATTAAACCTATTTTTAAGAGCACTCTTTACATTTATGGTCCTCCAAGCTGCTGTAAGCCTGCAGGAAAAGTCCAACCATTCTAATGGTTTGATACAATCAGTCTTAAGTTAATTATCGCATTCTTTAAATATTGATAAACAGTAATGAAACACCAATAGCCAGATCCAGGGGAAGGGAGTAAAGTACTGTTTCAGGGTGGATTCCCTGACTTTGAGGTGATAGGGAGGATGAAAGGACTTGAGGCAGCCAGTGATGCCTTCCTTGAGCATGGCAGCCTGGCGGCAGCGGTGCCTGCAAAGCAATGGCTGGGCACTGCTGTCCTGACCTGCCCCATCTGTCAGCACCATCACCTTGGCACTGTGACCGCAGCCAGATGAGGGCAGCCAGGAGACAGGGTCCCTGCTAGATCAGCATGGGTCTTCCCCCTCCTCCTAGCAGTTGCTCAGCGTGTCTTGGCAACAGCTAAAATTATTATATTACACATGACTTACAGATTTTTCTTTTTAAGTTTGACTAAAAATAAAATCACCGAGCTCACATTTGCGCAGTCATCCTTGGTTAACTTTAGCTCGCTGTAGCCTTCTGCCCTGGGCAGTCAGCTTTGGGAGGTAAGTCAGCAGATCCTGACCGAGGCAGCTGCCCAGGATGCTGCCCTTAACATGGGGTGCTCACCCTGCTCCCCTAGCCACTGGGAGCTCGTGCTGGGCTTGGACCATCCTCGAGTCTCTCCTGGATATGGACATGAGCTGCACATCCATAATTTAAATACACTCCCACAGGGAAAACCTGGGAACAGAGGGCTGACTTCTCTGCCTGCAACGGAGCAAAGAGTTTGTTGGAACCAAATAGGGCCAGTCTCTTTTGCTGTGATGGATAAACCAAGCTTTCCAAAAGTCCGAGGCATCTGTGTTCAGCTTCTCCGCATCGGAAGTACTACAGTGAAGCTCAATGAAATGTGGCAGTTTCATTCTGCAGGAGCTGAAGCAAAGGTTTTGTTCTGCTAAATAGCATTGAACTACTGGGTTTTGGGTGGCCTCCCATGTCAAAACTAGCATCCTCCAGAAATACTAAATACTAAATCTTTTCAGTCTATTTTTTTTTTTTTTTGTGTATAAGTCTTTCATGTGACTGACTTCATCATCACCGGTAACAAAAGGGCTGCCCAAAACCTCCTGGAGAACCAGGAGGAATGAACAAATTTAACAGAGACAAGGGATCAGACAGCCACGGAGCAGTGAATACTGCCCCACTTTTCCAAGCCTGAGCACTTCACAGTGCGACTTTGAACTCCTAAAAGACACAGGACTGGATTTGCAAAAAATGCAAATGTGCAGCATAAAACAGCCTACTTCTTCTTCAAGACTTAAAAGTAAAATGATAACTTTTTGGCATAATTCAAGTTCCAACAGTAAAGATAAGACAGGACTGATTTTGCTTGGGAAGCAATGAAAGGGAGACAACCCAAACAAGAGTGTCTCAAAGGCAAGAGGTAGAAGACCTGGTAAAATAGTTTTTTGCTGGCTGTCCTAGAAAGACAAACGCCTGCTTTCTGTGGTGTGCCGCAGGGTTTGTTATTTGTACGCTCTTTTTTTTTTTGGATTCAAGTAATTTTTCTGACTCTGGAGATATCCTTTCTCTTTAACTTCAGAGCTGTCAATCATGATTTGCGAGATATGCAAACAAGCAGCAAAACCAGGTCGTTTTTTGCTCCTGCTTTGTACGTGTGTGTGTCACACAAGTGCGTGCGTGCGTGCAGGCATGTGTAATTATGGCTGGGAAGGTAAAGGGGACAAAGAGATCAGGGAGAGCAGCTGGACTTTGGTATCTCTGGCAGTGAGTACACATGGAACATTGCTAAAGTGTCTGGACAGCCAGTGTCCGCTGGCAGCCTGCCCACACTCCAATTCCTGGAAAGGCTTAAGGCAGAAAAATAATCACTTGGAGGAGTCACCATCTGGGCTTGCTCTGGTCCCAGAGGGATTGCTCACTGGAGCTCAGGATGTGCATTTTCATGCAAAACTACAGCGTCTCTCTGTAAGGCACTTAAAATCTTACTATGTTTCCCCAAACAGTATTTTTCTATTTATTTCATCTAATAAATTTAAAACTCTGGAGAGGATACTGGGTTATAGCTTGAGGAGCTGACCTCCTTTATTTATGTGGAGTTCACTGCAGCAAAGGTAACACCAGCAATGCAAGCGTCCAAACACACAGTGATGTGCACCTGAGGTGAGTCTTGGGGTGCAGAGAAGTTTGGGCCAGGCTTGCAAACCACAGCAGCACCTGGCTATGCAAACAGTGGGACTTTGACTGCCACCAAAAATCAAGTGCTTTTTGCAGTCCCATGATGCAGCTAACATAATTTTTTGTGTCTCTAAAACTCCTTCAAAGTCTGGTCCCTCATCCTCTCTGGTCCCTGACGTTTCTGCAGTTGCCAGCAAGCTCACACCAATATATGCCACCACGATAAGGGTTGGGGCCATCTGCCTACTTGCCTCATTGCAAGGAGGGGCAGCCTTCAGTCTCCAACTTCAGGGGTATTCAAATCAAACCAGTCACTTACTGTCAAAAGGCTCCTTTGATCCCAAGCTCTAACAACACACAGATTACTAAGACTTTTCAACTTTCACCCTCCAGTTCCAGGTATTACCAGCAAACTCTCACATTTTTCTGCATGATAAAAAAATTGTGTCTCCCCTCCTTCAGACACCACTTCCCTGTTGGGCATGTAGATGTTAATGCTGTATTCAAAGAGTTGAGTCTGATACACGGCTCTTTATGTCTGGAGTGTTACTGGGCAGAAGAAGCAGCACAATATGATGCTTCTGCCTCAAATCACCCGCCCACCCTATCATGATAGGACGACTGAGTAATTTCAGCAGCACTGGAAATCAGTGAGAAGGGAGGGCACTTCATCCCACTTCTCTCCTCCCCTCCAAGGAGGCTGGCATCTTGCAGGATCAGATTCAGTGAGGTGAAAAGGCAGACACATTGCAGAGGGCTCCACAGCCGCATTCTGGCTCTCAGATCTATATGCCAGCTTTCTCCCCCTGCTCTACATCCTGCCTGCTGCCAGCTACATATTCATTGTTGTAACTGCTACAGATTCCATTAGCTTTGCCATGTGCAGCTCAGTGCACGCCAACAATAGCTATAGGAGTTTATTGTCCAATCTGACCAATTTCACAGCTCTCTGGCAGAATTCCCAGGAGGGCCAACTGCAGAGATCCATTAATAAGAAACATGAAAACCTCTAATAAAATTTGAAAATCTCCTCCCAAAATGAAAGGATTCCTGATCAGCACTATGTCTGCAAGATAGGATTGGCCACTGCAGTGTTAGCTCTTATTATACTTTTGGGAATCTGTCACAGCAAATTACTACAGGTTTCAGCACAGTGAGCAGCTATTCTGCACGTCCTTCCTCTCCCCGGTCAGATCAGACAGACTCCAAGCAATATAAAAAGCAAGTGATAAGAGCAAACCTCAGTAAGCACATCACTGGGATGAGATGCCCAAAGGCTCGACTTTCCCATGGAATTTTATGGTGCAAGTATGTAGGTACCAGAGCTGAGAGAGGAAGATTTAGGAGGAAAAAAAAGTGTAAGACGCGTTCCCAAAAGGACGGACAGATGATGGAGTTCCAGGACAGCCACTCACAAATGCATACGATACAAATTGATTACTAGAATGCTACTCCAGTGGTTAACTGTCTGCTTCTGCTACTTAGCTCCTAAATTGTGAAGATAAGGAGAGATGTGCATGTCCTAAGCAGGGCACATGCCTCCTGTTTTGCTGTGGTTACACTGTGGGTAGGGACACATAGTTATTATGTGTGGTACATGCTCCTGAGCTGCACAGGAATATGGCGCTAGACTTAGCTTCCATTTTAGTTAAGCTAACTGCTGAATGAAGAGTTGGAATTAACTGTCAGAAGTTTGCAGGTTTCTGCCATAAGTTTACCTGGGTGCCATCACCTCGTTCTACAACAGGATAGATGCCCATATTTTCAGCATCTGAAGAAGTCATGCCATGCTCTGGATGTGCAGTAAACCTTTCTGTGCGCACAAATAGCAGTGCAGCTACAAGTAAGCCTTGCAGGACTGCATCATGGATGATCTAAACAGATTCACGGCTGCTTACATCCTTTGTTTACACACACCAAAAAAAAAACTATTAGCAAAGGTGATCCCTCCTCTTCCAGCATGCTTTGCAGAGGGGTGGTACCACAGAAGCAGTACAAAATGCCAGGCAGGCTGGAAGCAAGGAAGCACTTCCTCCAAGAGCCACAAGCTGATCCCAGGGCAGGGCTGCCATCGGAGTGCAGAGTGCATTGGCTGTCCTGTGACTCTCTCAGTCCACCCCGTGGGCAGCACCCTCACTCCCCAGCACAGAAATGCCCTGCCTTGCAGTGCCAAACATGGGTGCTCAAACTTTATGAGTCAGACCTTGCTTCTTGCCTCTGAAACACATGATACTGGTTTACAAATACAAAATTCACTAAAATGATAAAGGCAAAGGGGGTTGTTATTATTATTATTATTGCTTTCTTTAACTTGTCCCTCTGCTGCATGAGGCCTTTCAGGCTTGAGGTGCCTAGCTTTTCCCTGCAACCCACAAGATCACAAACATACTAGTTTAGTTAAGAGTGGAATTTCCCATCTCATTATTTGACAGCAGGAACTGGAGTTTTATGAAATAGCATTGGATATCTACAGACTAATGATAAAAATGCAAGAGCTGACAGTGCTGATTACAGTGAAGTTTTTTTGAGGGTGAAGCGCTGGACTCCAGAGCCTTGGGCCTCTATGGAGGAAGGGGAAGGATGTAACTGCTAAGTAAGGGTCTAAGCCCTGGGGCAAAGCCATGTGAGCATGCACANGGTGAAAAGGCAGACACATTGCAGAGGGCTCCACAGCCGCATTCTGGCTCTCAGATCTATATGCCAGCTTTCTCCCCCTGCTCTACATCCTGCCTGCTGCCAGCTACATATTCATTGTTGTAACTGCTACAGATTCCATTAGCTTTGCCATGTGCAGCTCAGTGCACGCCAACAATAGCTATAGGAGTTTATTGTCCAATCTGACCAATTTCACAGCTCTCTGGCAGAATTCCCAGGAGGGCCAACTGCAGAGATCCATTAATAAGAAACATGAAAACCTCTAATAAAATTTGAAAATCTCCTCCCAAAATGAAAGGATTCCTGATCAGCACTATGTCTGCAAGATAGGATTGGCCACTGCAGTGTTAGCTCTTATTATACTTTTGGGAATCTGCCACAGCAAATTACTACAGGTTTCGGCACAGTGAGCAGCTATTCTGCACGTCCTTCCTCTCCCCGGTCAGATCAGACAGACTCCAAGCAATATAAAAAGCAAGTGATAAGAGCAAACCTCAGTAAGCACATCACTGGGATGAGATGCCCAAAGGCTTGACTTTCCCATGGAATTTTATGGTGCAAGTATGTAGGTACCAGAGCTGAGAGAGGAAGATTTAGGAGGAAAAAAAAGTGTAAGACGCGTTCCCAAAAGGACGGACAGATGATGGAGTTCCAGGACAGCCACTCACAAATGCATACGATACAAATTGATTACTAGAAGGCTACTCCAGTGGTTAACTGTCTGCTTCTGCTACTTAGCTCCTAAATTGTGAAGATAAGGAGAGATGTGCATGTCCTAAGCAGGGCACATGCCTCCTGTTTTGCTGTGGTTACACTGTGGGTAGGGACACATAGTTATTATGTGTGGTACATGCTCCTGAGCTGCACAGGAATATGGCGCTAGACTTAGCTTCCATTTTAGTTAAGCTAACTGCTGAATGAAGAGTTGGAATTAACTGTCAGAAGTTTGCAGGTTTCTGCCATAAGTTTACCTGGGTGCCATCACCTCGTTCTACAACAGGATAGATGCCCATATTTTCAGCATCTGAAGAAGTCATGCCATGCTCTGGATGTGCAGTAAACCTTTCTGTGCGCACAAATAGCAGTGCAGCTACAAGTAAGCCTTGCAGGACTGCATCATGGATGATCTAAACAGATTCATGGCTGCTTACATCCTTTGTTTACACACACCAAAAAAAAAAAACTATTAGCAAAGGTGATCCCTCCTCTTCCAGCATGCTTTGCAGAGGGGTGGTACCACAGAAGCAGTACAAAATGCCAGGCAGGCTGGAAGCAAGGAAGCACTTCCTCCAAGAGCCACAAGCTGATCCCAGGGCAGGGCTGCCATCGGAGTGCAGAGTGCATTGGCTGTCCTGTGACTCTCCCAGTCCACCCTTTGGGCAGCACCCTCACTCCCCAGCACAGAAATGCCCTGCCTTGCAGTNAAAAAAAAAAACTATTAGCAAAGGTGATCCCTCCTCTTCCAGCATGCTTTGCAGAGGGGTGGTACCACAGAAGCAGTACAAAATGCCAGGCAGGCTGGAAGCAAGGAAGCACTTCCTCCAAGAGCCACAAGCTGATCCCAGGGCAGGGCTGCCATCGGAGTGCAGAGTGCATTGGCTGTCCTGTGACTCTCCCAGTCCACCCTTTGGGCAGCACCCTCACTCCCCAGCACAGAAATGCCCTGCCTTGCAGTGCCAAACATGGGTGCTCAAACTTTATGAGTCAGACCTTGCTTCTTGCCTCTGAAACACATGATACTGGTTTACAAATACAAAATTCACTAAAATGATAAAGGCAAAGGGGGTTGTTATTATTATTATTATTGCTTTCTTTAACTTGTCCCTCTGCTGCATGAGGCCTTTCAGGCTTGAGGTGCCTAGCTTTTCCCTGCAACCCACAAGATCACAAACATACTAGTTTAGTTAAGAGTGGAATTTCCCATCTCATTATTTGACAGCAGGAACTGGAGTTTTATGAAATAGCATTGGATATCTACAGACTAATGATAAAAATGCAAGAGCTGACAGTGCTGATTACAGTGAAGTTTTTTTGAGGGTGAAGCGCTGGACTCCAGAGCCTTGGGCCTCTATGGAGGAAGGGGAAGGATGTAACTGCTAAGTAAGGGTCTAAGCCCTGGGGCAAAGCCATGTGAGCATGCACAGCTTGATGCATGGCTTTCTCTCTCAGTTGCACAGCAGTAAGTGCACCTCAGCTAACCTTATGAGAAGCACCTCTGTCTGAAGCCACAAAGGAAAGCCCTGGGGCTGCTCAGGCACGGGATGTCAGCTCAGGCTGACTGCAAGGTGTGTAGTTCCACATGCAGAGCTGACCCAGCTGTGATGCTGGAGCACGTTCCAGCAGCATGATGATTTACCACCATGCTGCACTGAAGCTTTTACAACCTGATAGATGTCTGCTAAACCCCTCCAAAGCCCTGCTCCCAAAGCCTCTGAGGCAGCTGTGCCAGGAGCATGAGGACTACCAACCTAAGGGGCTAGGGAAGTCAGCAACCCCCTTCACACATACCCAGAGTCTGCGGTGGCAGCGTGGAAGCTATGGAACAAAGACACATGTCTTAAAGTGCTCCTTCAACCCCACTGACACCAGGACACCAGGATCCCACCTACGCCACTTCGCAAGCGGCCAGTGCAGCATCTAACCTTTTAGCTCCTGCTCTGCGCTGACTGCTGCCAGAGTAGGTCAGGATGACAAGACCAGTTTGTCTGACAGTGCTCAGAGACATCCTTTACTCCTCTACCCGTCCCCTAGAGGCGCTTCTGCAGCTTAAATGAGTGAACAGAGTTCATTTATAAACAAGTCTAATACCGAAATTACTTTGTTGATGTTTTTCATTTATCTAAAATGTGTCTGGCTACAATGGGAGCTGCCTACACAATTTTCCATTGAAAATTTCACACGAGTGACTATAAACGTAGCGACACCCACTCGCCACTCATTTTAACTTGTGACAGAAACTGTCATGCCTGTATGAACACATTTGTACTGCAGATATGTCACACAGGTCTCCTTCCATGTGTCTGAAAACGCTTGCTAACATTCTCTCCTTCTTCTGCAAAACAAATCAGACAGACGCCTGGCTCTGATGCCAGGAGACATGAATAAGACCCCCACAAAAAACTACAGAAACCGGGGGTGTTTCACCCCTCTGAAGATCCAGCCAGTAACACCTGCAAGCAGCAGCCAACTCTGAGCAGCCATTTTACAGATAAGCACTGGTGCTCAAGGGGAGGAGTGTGCCTTTAAGCCTTGCTGATAAGGGGACAGTGCAAGAGCACGGCTTTAGGGGCAGATTTGGAAAGGTCAACTGCATGCTCAGTGCCTTTCCTTGGAAGTCCTCCCCACCGACTGCTTCTCTGCTAGATTCCACATGCTAGCAAATTAGACTATAATTAGTCCATCTGTAAAGTGTGAAACATGAACTGATGTTAAATTCCCCTTGAAATGGATTCCAACACCTGCCTTCTCTGAGGCTTCATTCAGCAAAGCTTTAACCTGAAGGAATTTTGCATAAGACCTGGCTCATAGCCTCAGCTATGAGGCTTGGTGCCTTCCCAAATCAGGATTATTGACCATCACCACTCAGAAAACCAAAACACCAGCAACTAACTCTGGTCTCAAGGCATGCAGCACATTCCCCCAGCACTGCAGAGGGCCAAGAGAAAGTTCAACATCCTCCTCAGCCACCTTTTTTCCTCTAATTCTTTATTTTTTTTCTTCTTCATTCAGGATCTGCTATGTGTCTACTACTAGCTACGTTTGGGTGCATCCTGCAGCACTGTCCACTCGGCCTACACAGACCCTCAAACTAATAATCTCAACACAGGCAACATGTTGGGTCAATGCAGGTATGAATACACATGGGCAAAAAAAAAAGCCAGACCAACTCTTCTGCACCCCTTCTCCCAGTGAAACACCTGCTCTGGCCCTGCAGCCCACAAAACCAAGTGACTAGTTACTCTTTCTGGCTCAGCCTTGTAGGGAGCCTCCCTCCTGCTTAATGGAAAGTATGGCAGGCAGATAAAATGGGCACAGAGCCCAAACCCACCACCATTGTCACTTGACTGAGGCCAGCACAGCAAGGGTAAGATTGCCCTGACTGTTCTACCTGACTAAACAGCACAAAAAAACAATCAAAAGAAAATCAAATAATGCAGGATTATAACAACATAGAAGGTTCCACAGTCACAGGCTCCAGTTGTAATTAAAAAAAACACCCGTTCCAACTAAGAATGCAAAGCATCATTGTTGCTCTCAAGAAGGGAACGTTGACAAATGAAGGCGGTGTGCTAACAGGCAGTGCCAATAGTCTTAAATTTAAGTATGTGAGAAACAAAGGTATGTATGATCCAAGACTGCCAGAAAGAACTTGCTTTAAACAACAATCAAAAAGAACTGAGGATTTAAAAATTACTTTCCTTACAAAAAACAGATACAAGAAAACCTTTTTCTCCCCTTCTCCCAGCCAAGTGAAGAAAGAACAAGAACACAAAAAAATCACACAGCTCCCATCAAGGTTATTTATATAGGAGTTTTGAACTCGGGAACTAAAAACATGCCTGCATTGAACCTGTGGGTCCAGTGAGTCACAGCTTGGAAATCTGAATGGACCTTTTGTAAAAGCCACTGAGCTACGAACATGCTTTCTCACCGCTGCGATCACTTCTGTGAAAGCATCTTACCCATCTGCCACTGGAAATCCACGGCGCAAGACAAGTGACTCCCCAACACCAGTGAAAAGGACAAAAGGATGACTAGCTACCTGCAGCTGGTTTCAATCGAAAAGCCGAGTAATTATTGCAGCCCTCTCCTGTGGCTCATATGGAGCACAGCATGGAGCTATAAAGCGTTATGCAAGTCTCATGTGCTGCCAGATCTCTTAGAGCAGGCAGCAGCCAAGTTGCTCCCTCCCACCATTGGCTCAGCTTCATTAACTTAATCAGGTATTCATTCATTCATTCACTCAGTCATTCAAAAAAAAAAAAAATTACACTAAACCTGGCAAATAGCCAGTGCCATGCATGCACGGAGCATGCTCACATCAGTCACTCGGGCTGGAAGAGGAAGGGTGATCTAACAATCCTCGAGCTTTGAGACCTTTAGTTTTGCATGCAGCCCGGGTGCAAATGCATCTTTGCCACAGCCTCCCAAAAACCATGAAGGGCTTGGGAGCTGTGGTGAGGTCAGACGCTGGCGCTGGCGCTGAAGACCACGGAATCGAGAGCAGCCCTGTAAGCAGCCCTGTAAGCCAGCATGACCAGCAGGAAGCAGAGTAGAGAACTTCCCCACAGCAATGACTAATTAATTAATTTGATTATTTGGGGGGGGGGGGGGGGGGGGGGGGGGGAAGGAGTTGTAGCAGGATCAACTCAACTCATTTTGCTGCAAGACTGCTACCCTTTTTTTTGCACATACCACATATGTTGCATAGCTTAATCCACGCAGAAGGGACCAAAGCGGAACAGAAAGAGGGGGAAAAAAAAAGAAAATAAAAAAGAAGGGAAGCACTACACAACCAATGTCAAGAGCAATTGGTAATGGAAATCTCTGACCCCTATATCTATAAACATAAGACTTTCTACAGGCATGTAGCACTCAGGCATCAGAGTCCCCTCCCTTACACAGTTCTTGCACTTATTTTTCTTGGTCTTTACATGTAAGTTTGCAAAGAACATTATTACTTCCCTCTAGCTGTCATCAGAATTACTTTCACTGCATTTTTTTCCAGCACGCTACAAGAAAGCTGCTTTATGACTATTCCAAAAAGCAGGCCTTGAGAGTCAGCTCTGATTTTACTGTGAAGAATTTCATGCAGTGAGCCAGGCTGGGCATTAAGGAAAGGGGACAGGTGTTACATTTCCCACAGAGGAAGCTGAGCAACAGCATGGAAGCAGTCAGCATTTCTCCCCCCTTACCTCATTCTGCCCTGCACGAAAAAAATACCAGATGGCAGGTTACTCAGAGCAAGTCCATAAAAGTAACATGGAAATACAAAGCATTTAAGATTTTTTCAATATAGTGTTTATGGTTCTATAATGAAAATGATACATCCTGGTGCAAATCCTCAGACAAAGACCTGGCTGATGTGCCTCAAGAGCATCCACACTCCCCACCTTTCTCCAGTGATGCAAATAAGATCTTATAACCCTCCATCTTCCGTTATCACAGAGAACACAAGTATTTTCTGTAGGAACTTAAACTGCCTCTTCTTTAGACAGCCTACAAGTCACTATTTCTCTTCAGACAAAAAACCCCTACCCTGAAATCTTCTACAGCCACTGCCACAAACCACAATACAAATGCCAAATCAGTCAGAGGCTTTCAAAAAGGGTTATTAATACAAAGCCAATACTTAGCTAAAGGTCTGCAGTTTAGATGCCCTTAGCAAAAGCATTTAAAATACCCCAAACCAATACCTGTTACTCTGACCCCAACTCTTCCTCTGACCATACCACAGAAGCCCATGGTTTAGTCCTGGATCCCCTCTTGAAGTTCTGTGTAGGTGAATGGTACTGAAAAGCACCCAAGTAATTGGCAGACGAGCAAACACAGCTTCTTGGGAACCAGCTGTTGACACATCTAAGGCTACAAGTGAAAGCTACACATTGCAGCGACTGAACATCGCTCCTTTGCTACATGACAGCACACAGGATTTGCTGAGAAAAGAAAAACTACTCAAGATGCTTTTACTGCATTAACAGAATTTAAAAGAAGAAAGAGATGCAAAGGTGTCTGAAGGCAACATGTTTCTTAGTCCTTAGGCCGCCTGTACTCCAAAGTGCATAGGACATCAGCCAAGCAGTCTCGAAGTACATTACACCGAAGTCAGCTTCCTTCACCAGAAGTTCACTCTTGAGCTAAGGGCCTTTCAATTATCCAAGCACTTAAGCACTGTGCCTCTTTCATTACCTTTGTCCTCATCTCTAACCTTTCTCTAAATGTCCGAAGCTTGGACGCTCTTCCTTTTTGCTTCACCTCTCCTCTCTTGCATCCCTGACACACGTACTTCATTTAAGACACAATGAAAATCCCTCCTTCTCTGCCTGTGCCTAACTTCTCCTCTACTGCTAGAACAGTTGCTCAAGACTTCTTCATGGCAGCAGACTCCTTTCTGGGCATCAGAGCAACAAATCACCCTGAAATTCCTCCTCCTGAGCCCTTCTTCCATACATCATGCTCCATACATGGGAACACCCAGCAAGATGTGATTTCTGACACCAGAAATAGCAGAAGGAGTTTTAAAGTAGGCTATTGGAGGAAGGTCAAGAACACAAAAGTACAGGAGAAGAAAACCAGCCTGGAAACACTATGAGAATTTTATCCCAGATGATCCAAACTTGGGCAGAAGTTCTAGTTTGGTCTAGTTAAAAAAAAATGGTTGTGGTTTGAGCAATTCTGGTTCCTTATATGAATAATTTCATTTCCTTCCCTGAAAGAATCATTAGAAGAATGTGGGGTTTCATGATTCAAGACAGGAGAATGAGAAGGCAGTATTTCAATACTGTGAAATGAGGCTTGCATGTCTAACCACACTACCAGCTCAGAGTTCACTTTTCACAAGTGTCAAGTATATTTTCCATTCTGTATTTCTGCAAGCCCCAGTTCTGTCTGTTGTCATCACTCATGGGGATTTACCTAATCCCTGAAAGGGCAGGGGAAAAAAATAATCTTTTTTGCTAGAGAAACAGAATCACATCTCGAGCACACAGAGAAATTCAAATTGTACATATCATTTACTGTAGCTCCATTCATTCAGTCTGTGTTGACAGTATAAATACACATTATATCTACAACAAAATGCTGAACAGCCCAATGTATCAGTGGTATTTCTTAAAGATTTCCACTCACTTTTTCTGTTTCTCTGTTCACATTCCTCATATTTCAGCATATTCAAGCAGCTGCCTGTTTATACAAACACAGCCTGAAAGAGAAATGTTGATTCCCTTTTTTTCCTCAAGAGCTGGTGGCTTTAGCTGTATCTACTGCTTGCAAAGGCAATGAAAAGTCAGTGGTTCATTTAAAATCTATTATCTTGAAACTCAGCTACAAAGGGAGACTTCAAAACTTTCTAAGCGCAGAAATTCACCTTTCTGAAGTTTTATTTTAAACATTAGTGGACTTCAATGTTGACCTTTTAAATTCATTATATCCCATTATATACGGTTGGTACAACTTGCTGTACAGCTCCTTTCATACACAAATAAATGACAGTGCAGTTCCAGATTTTATTGGCACTCCTTGGACCCGCGCCAGTGAATCCAGCTCAGGACTGTGTGTCCTCTATTGACAAAGCTCTCCTACCAACTCTGGCAGCCTCTTGCACAGCACCTAGTAAAACTGCATTAGCTGTTTTGTAGTGACACACTCACGTCCCATTGGCGGTTGGCCAATGAGTTTCAGTGGGTACTATCTATGGGGCTTTGAAGTGCTCCCCCCAAACTGGGGCTAAAGCAAGACCTAGCATGAAAGCTTGTTCTCTAACCAGGATGCCTCACTAATGACAGGATTTCAGCTGCCACATCAGCTAAGGACCATTCAGAAGGTCTCTAACTAAATTAGGGAAAGGGAAAGAGACTCAGCCCAGGATCTGAATGCTCATGATCTTTGTGCGTTCCTCTTCAAGCCAGCATTTAAGTGCTGTTTTCCCAGAGAAGAAAGTAGTTAAGATAGGCTCAGGTTCTCCCATTGCAAAGCAGAACCCAACAGGGAAACTTTCTTAGGAGAAGAAAGCTCCCAGGGGAGCCCCTCACACCTGAGTGAGAGAATGCCTCACCTCACCAAGATGTCCACTCCAACCAGGACAAACAGGAAACACCAACAGTCAGTCAGGTCTGCTCACAGAGACACCCTGAGTCTGATTTGTGAACTTCAGAGGCAGTAGTTGTGTGATAGGTGTCATGCATCCCACCACTCCACAGCTTCCCCCACAGCTGCAATGGCATCACCCACCACCACCATTCCTACAGCAAAAAGGAAAAGCGATTTTTTTCCTGGTTTTATTTATACTTGTTTAGTTCTGGACCAAGTGATTCTCCAGCAACTAATCTGTTTACTGCTCTCTCTCTCTCTGCCTACTCTGAGTTTTTTTCCTGAATGTATAAAGATTTTACATCTGTTAATCTGGTTTGATTTCTCTTTCATACTGGGTTAGTAATTTGCGCACTCCTTATGGTAAATATGAAATAAAATGCCATTTCTTGTGTCTTTTGTTCCTGTGTTTATGAATGAATGTTACATGTTCTTAGAAACAACTGCTACAATGGATGATACATAATCACTTTGGTACAATGGACATGTCAGAAAAATATGAAATAATCATGAGATCATACAACCAGGATGACTAAAACAACAACATAATTGGTCAGAATTTATTCAACTCCTAAGGAAGAAAAACCTTGACAACGCTGCTATAAGGCTGGTGAAACTGAAATAAGGTGCACAGTCACTGTTGCCCTCGGGCTAAAATTAAGTAAGAACTAATGGTGTCTAATAGAAATATGATTAATTCTTCAAGGAAAAATTTCATTGGGAAACATTTGTTTTGAAACTTGAATCTGTTGGAGGCAAAAATGTTTGAATATATTTACAGCCAGGGAAAACTTCTGGAACTTCTTTGTAAATACTTCCCCACCAGTAATATTTAAAAAAATAAAACCTATTTGCTGGTCCCAAAATGAAATGTTTTAAACATCTAATGAAGGTGTAGTTAAAAAATGGTGTAACTACAAAAGAAATTTGGTTTTAAATGAAACCATCCTCTAGCCAGAATACAGAGCTATAGGCTTTGCTGTACAGTTTTGTGAACTATTTTTACCTATTACCTGATTTTCACTGTATTTCAGCTTTTTAAATTTTCCTCCCATTACAGCATGAAATGTTTTTTTGAGATCTTGGAAATTTTCATGGGCAGAAATATAATTTCCTCTTAGCATTGATTTCTAATTAGATTTAAATCTTTCCTAGCTGGGGCAAGACCTACCCAAGCATTTTGAAACCTTGCCAGGTTGATTACCCATACATATGAAAATTGTATGAGTAATTCACATTGTTGCTCTTACCTGGCAAAAACCATGAGCTACAGTGGAAAAAGAATCTTTCTTCTTCTGTGATGGCACCATTCAATTTACCACTCAAAGGTCCAACTCCACCTGCAAAATCTTTCTTTTCAGCTCAAACTGCTGCCAAAACTGCACAGTATATTCTTCTCTGATGTACAGTTGGGTTAAGGTGACAGCTACCACACTGGATTAATGACAGGGAAAAGAGGAAAGAGAGAGGGAAGGGAACTGCTGGCCTGTCTGGTGAACTGGGGCTGAAGGAGCTGCAGCATCTCAACAGAAGCTAGAGTTGCTGGGGGGAAGCAAGGAGAGAAGAGACATCTCTTATATACATGTTGCCTGGGCTGCTGTTGAAAGATGCCTGCATGGCTAATACAAAGGGCATCAGAGAATGGGCTTATGATAATCTCTAAATAATAATCTTATAATAATGAGAGATAACAATCTCCCATGGGCTGCATTGCTACAGCTCTATCAGTGAAACCTTGTATGATTTCAGTTCACTAGTGGGCTGCTAGTGGGGCAAGCATGGGAATATGCTTGTTACACCTATCCACTGAAAATGTTGGAAGACTTAAAAATTAAAGATTTTAGCAGGTGATTTTGACAGCTATGCTTTGTGTCATCACTCAGCACAATTGTGCTGAAACCATTCCAGAGAGGACCTGCAAAGGTGGGGGCAACATAACTGAGTCACCTGTATCACTTGGGTTGAGACCTTGCCCAGGATCCCCACTGAGGTCCATGGTAGCGGCTACTCAAAGTGCACAATGTGTGAGAGCCAAAGGGGAGCAAAGCACTCTGGAAACACCGTAAGTCACAGCATGGCTACACTGTACCAGCATATAATGGCCCTTCCATGCAACTGCACTACCTACATCCATCAAAACCCCGTAAGTGTCACAGATAAATTACCAGCTGACAGAAAACCAGCGAAAAACCACCTGCATACCACCTACTGCACAGACCTAATGCTCCAATTAGACTAGGTGCCTCCTCGCACAGCTTACTTCATTTTGGCAAATATTTCCAGTGGAACACTGACAAATCAGCCCTGGGATCACCAGCAGCAGCTGCTGCTTTTTGCACGCAGAGCGTTGAGCAAATCAACAGAGATGAGCTCCCGCTCACATCAAAATCTCAAAGATGTGGATGACAACCCTGGTTAATTAAAAGACACAGGATCAGACTAGAGGAACATTGTCGTTCAAGAGCTTAGATTGAAAATCAAGCTGGTCTGACAAGAAATAGCAGCTTTCCCAGTTTTCAGTCTGGGGTCAAGTACTCTTTCTACAGTTCTAATGTAAAATTATTTCTCCCCACACTCTGTTCTTTCTGAACTACCATTTTAACATTTTTCTTCTTTATTCTCCTCATCTTAGCATTTCTGTCATTCTTGCCTTCTCTTAAATGTTATTTTCTGTCCTTGTTTCAATATCAGTTAAAATGCCACTATCACTAACAGCATGAGACTGAGTCAGAATTGAGAGTGCGCACTCACTCATTTCTGACTCTAGGAAATAATTACTAAAAGCCAAAAAAAGTACTGTGAATTACATCCCCTCTCACTGATGCCCAGAACAGAAGAACTGCACTAGTATAGTATGTCGTTATAAATGTATATGACTGCTATGAAGCATTTACTGTGTCACTATCTATAAAAAAGTTTTGCTCTGTCCTGTCTATTCCCACCCCCCAACTTTAACCCTAAGGAAAAAACACTGAGAAGGTTGGCAGGTTCATATGGGCATTAATTTGTATCTTCAACATGTTCTTAAGGCTGGGGTTTTTTGCATCACTTCCATTTTAACAACACAAAGAAGAGGTGCAGAAGCCTTCCTGAGGGGGCTTTCTGCTACCCTTGCAAGGAGGGTTTATTCCATTCATATTCATTGCAGAGTATCCACACTTCATAGGCAGGTGAGTACAAAATTTCTGTAAAAACTCAAACTACGGATCTCAATCAGAAGTTAAACAATGTTAAATATGCATGTGAATTGTCATTTGTTTAGGATTTAATGGCAAAGACTAATCTTTAAAAGGAAGAGCTGATGCAAGACAACCTCTCTGTTGTCTTTCCTACCTGCAGAATCAGGATCATTCTGCTCAGATAATAAAACTAATAATTTTGATAATTAATACCAAAAGTTTTGCTCCTTCACTGCTAGGATTTGTTTATGGTAATGAGAACAAGATCAGGCCTTCCTTATACTAGGAATTTATTAATAAGCCAAATCACAACTAAATTAGCAGAAACAAACTCTGTCCATGAACATAGGCTATATTCATGCAGTGGCAGTGCTTGCAAAACATACTAGACAAAGTCTGTCCTGTGACATCAGAAGGAAAAAGCCAGTGAAGAAGAACAGTCTTTAAAAATCACAGTTATAGGAGATTATCTAATTACCATAATATTTAACATTATATCGCTTTAATAATTCTCTGTTATCATCAAGCTGCTAGCCCTAAAAGAAAATGGGAAATTGGCTCTGATACCAATTGATAATGAGAAGGAGAGGTTCTGCCCTCTGGGTCATTGGTTTTGAGCCAGCTCAGGATGGAAGTGAAAGTCATCCCTGCTGGGCACCTCTCTGAAGTGAGCTGATGTTGTTAGGCTTGGTCCAGTTCCACATTCATAGAATAAAACCCATCATCACAGCAAGGGCTGTGCTGGAGATGGGAATTCTTGAAAACGTTTTGTCTCTGGCTTCTTGTTAGCATGCAAATAGATCCTAGCCCACAACCAGGTCTATTCCCAAGGAATATTTATACAGGAATATTTATTCCAAAACAAATCTCACCAATGGTGACTGTATGAAACTCGCATGCATTTTATACTGCTTTAAAACTAGAACAACTTGCCCTGCAAAAACAGGAGTGTTTTTACTGCTGTTACTTTGGTGTGGGGTGGCGAACCTAGGGACCACGAGGTCTGCCAAGCCCCTAGTAACACTGGTGGCTGAGTGTGCATCTCTGTATTATTACTGCTCACTTTTTAAGTATCTGAGCAAGGCTCAGGTTCAAGGTGCATCCTGGGTCAGGCTGACTGACTCTGCAGGACCTACATGGGCTGAATACCTTATAGTGGGTTTGTGTTGCCTATCAGACCACCTTAAATCCAGCTAAACAAACAGTTAAACCCAGTTAAATTAGTGCAGATGCAGGTCAATAAAGAGCTGAACAATTCCTTTTGTTTTTTGGAGGCTGGACACTGCAAAGTGTAAGCTAATGCCACATCCCTCTGGACTGCCCCTTTCTCAGCAAAAGCTGCAGCACATTAACAGTGCAGAGCAGCTTGCATTGTAACTGCTATGCCAGCTTGGTGGATTAATGGAGACTTTGTCCTCTGGGGCTCTCAGTCCTAAACCTTTCAGGAGAAATTAAATCTCTGAGAGGGAAAAAAAAAGAAAACCAGTAGTGGAATTACAAATAGGTGTCTTTCTGACTTTCAAATGAGACGTGAAGCATCTTCATTTACAATTTAATATTTCAGTAAGCACTTTATTAGAAAAGACTACGTAATGGGTTAATTTCCAAATGTCATTTATCTTTACTCACTGGGGATGACTTTCTGTAATTCACTTGAGGCTCCGACACTCATAGATTAATACATCACCCTCCAACTTGAGAAGATAAAAGCCTAACAAGCTCTAACCTGCTACACAGGCTATATTTAAGCAGTACAGGGTAATGATAAATATCTCCCATGAAATGTGTTATCTTCACACTTCCTGCAAAAACTGCTGAGCGAGCCAGCTGGTGAGATGGAGCCAACAGTCCTTGCTCACAGCCCCACCATCCTTACGCCATGAAACTGGAACGCTCCCTTCCCCAGCATCTCCCCCTCCCCCCCGATCCCTGGCCTCCAGAGGTGAGGGTGGTTTCGTCACCAGCTGACAGTACTCGTGGCTCTGTCCACACCCCATCAGTGACTCTCCCTCATGCCTGGCAGGCAGGCAGGAAAAGACTGCTGGGGGTTGTGTGTGCAGCTTGGTTTTCCTTGAATATGCTCCACTTCCCAGGTTGGACTAAACATTTTGCAGAACAAAATGAAGAGTGGGCACCTCCCCAGTAGGGGGGGATGACTATGGTAGGCAGAGCTGGGGCAATGCAGGAGGAGGGGAGACCATGCAGTTCACAGGCCACGTGTGGGGCCCTGATGCAAACTGAATCACTTCTTGCCTCCTTCTTTCACAGACAAATGGTGGATGCTGATAAGCACGCAAAAGGACCTCACACTCAGACACATGCTCCTGCATCTGGAAGCTAGAGGAGGTCTAGGCCAGTCCAACCAGTATTTGTAATTTGCATCATCTCCTGTTGACCAGATGTTACCCCAGTGCTTTCCAGGACTGCTTCAAACATCACAAAGATTTAACTGCAGACAAGTACAATGACCTCCAGCTGGAGTTTACCTTCCTACCCAGGGCCTGAAGCCTGACCTAAACACAGCACCAGGATGGTAACCTAGCTCCTTACCCTATGTGGGAACAATCTTGTATCTCCAAGCAATGCTGATACTGAGCATTCTCTCAGCCCCGCCCTCATCAAGTCCTCTCCTCACTTTTGTCACTGCATTACACACACTGGTCACTCACGTAACTAGTTTAGAGAAACAGAGAGCAGAGGAAGCAGCCAGCCTTTCCGACGTGCTGAAGAGGAGTCCTTGGCTACAACTGTGTTTCCCAGCCATCAGACCCTGGATGTGTGCCACTGGGAACTGGAAGGGTAAACCATTATGATTAAAAATTATAGTTACCTTCTACAGATGTAGCATACATCCCACCACAAACTTCCTCATCTACTTAATGCAGGAAAATAAGCCATACTCCCATACACCTGGCCACTTTAGTGGCCTGAACATGTCCACCATAAGACTGTTTCAAAACAGCCTCTTAGGGTAAAAGGTTGTTTATTTTGTTGTGTTAAAATCTCTCTAGGTCTTCACTAAGCCTGCCTGTGTGGAAGCTGCAGAAGTCTCACTGTCCTCTCCCAGGGGTGTGTCTTCTTCCAGGGCAGCCAAGATCAAAGTCTGAACTAGAAAAAAAGAACTCAGGCTGGCCTTGTCCTAGGCCTCCAGGCTTTAACAAAGTCCTCTTACCGCAGCTGGCTGAGCACAATGCACTCACATTTACACTTTCCTCTCTCTCATGAGTTAGGAGAGCATTAGAGACAATACAATTAGATTAAGCCAATTCTTTCTTTTCTTGCCAATTCTATCTACATTTTATTTAGGCAACGTATTTGGATTCCCAAGGATATTTCTTTTCAGATCATGATCTCACTGCAGTTACTGTTTAAACGTGTCCTGACAATATACCGTTGACCAACCACTTTTTTCCCTAAAACATCTTTGCAGAGATTAATTCAATTCTTCAGCAAAGGTGGAAACATGATTAAATACTTTCTGCAATCATGAGATAATAGCATTAACTACCCTTTTTTGTCTAAATTTTTAAAAACAAGAGATGCAGTAAGAAACAAACGAAGGAGTATTGATGCATGCAGTGAAAAAATCCTCAGTACATGTCATGTATCCATTTCCACTTTCTGATTTTAAATTAAGAACTACTGAGACAAAGAGCCTTTTTGCCGATTCTATAAATAGCTTTTTTTGAAGACGGAAGGAGACACTGGGCCACAAGTTTACGAGCCCAGCATATTTTCCCTGCAACTTTATGCTGTATCGTGTTTGGCTTCCTTTTATTGTTCTATCCCTTCAGACCGTAAGCATTTGGTGAAATGATCTGGTAGTCACTCTGCACAACACCTCTAGCAAAACAAAGTGAATGAATTCTTGGTCACTTCATTAAGTGCTCCCACAGTGATACCACATCTGGCTTCCCAGGCTGCTGGTAGCGGGCAACACCCAGCACCTCACACAAAGCCAAAAACTATGAAAGCAATCATAATAATGCAACAAGGCACCCATAAACAGTGTAAAGCAACACAAAAGCAGACTTCATCTGACCTCTGCAGTTTCTACTCATGACTGCTGAGTTGCACTGCTGACATGAGTGACAGCTGCTCAGCACCACTTAAGATCCATGCATGAACACAGTGGGGGTGAGGTGTGTAATGTACACACAACTCATGCTGAGGGAAAGGAACCCATTCCTGCTTATAACCTTCTTTATATGTCTGTCATTTTTGTGGAATCATTTCCCTATGCAAAACACTTGTGAGCAGAGGGATGGAGAACCAAGTTCAAACTCTTTGTCCAGTTACCCCTGTTTGCAGTTAAGAACAGACACACACTGGACAACCAGAAGTTGCAGTCAGTCACCTTCCATAAGCAAGCTCCTACCATCCCCAGGGCTGCACAGCTTTGTGGGATTTGGAAACACATATGAAATCCTGTCCCCAGAGGAAAGAAAGGTAAAACCTCTGCGAAATTTGTCTGGTTCAGGATTTTACTACATGCCATCTGGCTACTGCCACCAATATTGCCATGCAACTGGAAGTCATCTGTTGGTATCTTGGGAGGTTCACCCCCCAGAAAAAGCTTTTTTAGGCATAGTATCAAGACATTACCAACTGCCAGGCCACTGATGTGTTTTTCCAGAAGAGCATAACAGTTTTATACATAAACTACATATCTGTATCTTATGATCAGGATGCCATTTATGTTAGCCCTGGGAATAATAGATGGAAACCCACTGTCCAAGAGGAGACTGCATGGAATATGGTGTCTTACAGAGAGAAACTTTAACTTCTGTGTGAGAAACAACTGTACAAGGAGAAAAGTCTGGATGTTAAAGCACATGCAGGGGACAGTAACTTCTGGGCATCTTTAGAACTGTTCAAAACATGGTTATATCCCTGTTTCTTAGCACTGGTTATGCTTGTTCCATATATATGGCATAACTGACCACTACTTAAACTTTGGTGGAAAAGCAAACACTATTTTCCACAGCTATACCACCTCTTAAACTGTTCCACCCTGTCCTTTTTTTAAATTATTATTTGTTTTTTTAACAGCCCTAAGAAAAACTGCTAGGAATTTTTCTAGGGGAGTTTGTCAAGAGTTGGGTAGATTCATATGATAAAAATGCAGTTGTCTCAAAACTTGTATAAACAAATCTATAAAAGCAAATAGCAGCCCTAAGTGTATAAACGCTCAATTTTAATTTTTACATATTTTCCTTATCTAGTAATGATTTTTTTTTTCCCTAGTAGAAACCTTTCCCCGTGCCTAAACATCAGGTTTCTAATACAGATCCAGTCACTGGATTTGTGCACAAAGTAACTGACCAAGTGACTTTAACTCACTGAGTGATCAAAGCCAGTGTATCTCTAGGTCCGGACCTCAAAATCCACTTGAGTGTCTATTAATGTGAAACGACGGGGAACCAGTCTGCTTAAAGTCCAGTCACTGAGAACATTTAGTGACTTTGCTGGAAAGGCACGCTTACATTCTCTGCTGAGCCGGGCCACTGAGACTCCAGACATACTTGCCTCTTGCCAAGCCACAGCTATCTGAGGGAGAGTAGAGGCATAAACTGCATTTCAACGGGCAGAGACTGTGAATCCAGTGTGTTGCACAGTGAGTAGGTTGAATGCAATGAACTGTGCTAACTGCCAAGTGAGGCGCACTGTGCATTACTACAGCAACAAAATGACAGACCCATTTCCTGGGAAGCAAGTGAGATTGCGACTGATACATGTTGGAAACTTGCTGGAAAGAGTACACTTTGGTTGGGGTTTTTTATGTTAAGAAGCATACGTAACAAATGCTTCTTTTCCTTAACACTGGTTCATACAATGCAGTACTGCAGATTGAGAAAACCAACTTTTCCAAAGAAATGGCAGAAATTAACAAAAAAGTTTACAGAACCTTGGTAGAGCTAGGGGAGAGGTTTTGCTTTATTTTCTGGTATTTGCTATTGATATTTATCTGATCACCCATGTGTCAGTTTTTCTTTAATTTAATCCCTGCACTTGAAATAATTTCTCTTTGGAAGGAATAACTCAGTGGTTAGACTCTGGACTCTCAAATCCTGTTTTCAACTCTCCATTTGCTCACAGGGTAACAACATGTATACATACCTTTAAAACACGAGGAACCTATTCCAAATTTTACTGATGTAACCTCATTGCATCCCAGCAGAGTAAGAACTCTTTTTTATGACTTTCCCTTCACATATTGGAACAAATGTGTTGAGTTCTTCAGGGGATGCTCCAAACTGGCACATGCATGATGAAAAATGTGGTGTTGAGGAAAAGACATGTATCCTCTTTGAAACACCAGCAAAATGGGCTAAGGGAATGGGAAGGAGGTAAGGTGTGGACAGCTGGCAGTTGCTACCATTTCAGTTACCAGCACTGAAGTCAATACCCTTATCACTACTCCTGCAAGCTTTTCAGTGCACTGGCATGACCCATCCAGAAAAAAGAAAAGAAACAGAACTACCTCCAAAAAACCAAAAAACCCAAAACTCACCTTCAAGCCAAGTAACAGAAAGAGTTAAGTTTCATCCATCATCAAAAATCATCATTTATTTTAAAAATAAAGTGTCCCTTTGCATATCATTCTATGTCATTTTTCAGTTGACTTTTAACAGGGAAATAAGGTATTTTAAACCTCTCAAATTGAAGAATATTTTCTGACATTATGTTTTCTTGTAATAATACCGGTGATGATGTCATTCAGTAGAAAACTCTAGCAGTTTCTGATTGACTCAGTACTTTCAGGGCAATGCTGCCTTTCAGATTTGTTAACAACAGATTTACTCCTGAACTTTGCCCCCTGATGTTTGTGAAATTACCCCAATTGCAAGGGTTATCTCCCTAGTCCTGGCAAATCATTCCATCTTTGGCTTGTTTTAACACCTTGTTTTTCTCCTCTTCCACTTCAGGTTTACTGTCCTTGTGTCACCCGAAAGAGCAAGAAAAGAATTAAGAGGAATCCTTGGAAAGAGCAGAGATAAAAGCAGAGGATAAAGGCAAGAAACTATTTGTCTGCAATCCTGTTCGCAGAGAAAATGCTTTACAAGGCTACCTTGTGGGGAACATGCCCTATCCAATAGCAAAAAATTCTCCATGTAGCTGCTTTGTAAAAATCCTGAAGTATAAAACATGTCTTTGAAGCCAAATTAATGATCCACAGCATGTTGGAAATCCTTCTGACTCTTCCGTAGACATAACGCTTTTTCACCCTTTTGACTTTGAGCTGAGCCTCAGGAACAGACTTGCTCAAATTGATGAAACTCGGGAATAGAAAACACCAGCAGGGATTGTAACTACACAATGGTAACTACAATGAGGAATACAGGGTATATATTGTGCCCACAGCTATTCTTTCAAAGTTACTCCCGGCTGAACATTTTGGGATATAAAGGACGCATTTTGTGTCCATTCTAAATGAGTTAAGAATAGAAATGACAAAGAATGTAATTCTCCTAATCTGATTTCTTAATGCTTTCTCTTGGGTTTACCTGTTTATTTTCCCTTTTGTTTAGCAGCAAAGTTTTAAACTGTATAATCTGGTCTGTGGAGAACTAAAAGATAACCTGCATTTATAAATTGCTCAACATTATCATCAAAATTTTCTGCAGGGCTTGGATGATTACCTTAAAACAAGGGAATTCCTGTAGGTCAAATCTGGTCCCTCCCAGTAAAATAAAATTAAGGAAAAACAAACAAACAAACAGCTAAGAGAGATTATTGAGGGACCTGAGAGCTCTCAGCCCTTAAGAAGAAGGCCCTAAGTACAATGTAAGCTTGGGTGTCTCAGGGAATTTGTAGATCCTGAAGAAAATTTCCTCTCTCTCAGCCTGCTGCCTGCCCTCCACTGGCCATGCCTTTCCCTCTGTGCACACCTGCAAGGACCAGGGTACCACTGATGACACTTGCCAACAGGATCACCATAAATTTTGGTGTAAAATTCTCCAAAACTCTGTATGCCTTAGGAGGTGGAGCACACCAAACAACTTGCTCTGTTTCTTCACAACTTACATAGTACCCTAAATAGACAGAGCTCCAAATATTGCTATCCTATGGAAAGAGGTTGGCTACATATCCTGTTCTCCCTTTTCTATCTAGCCCCTTACAATTGTTTTGGCCCCTTTAAAGGGTGCATCACATTCAGGAAGCATGTATGAGGTTCCTTCCCAGTTATCATGTTTCAGAGAGAAATGGCTTTCCAATTTACAGCTACTGTTTTTCTAAGGTGCCCAGGTTAAACAGCGAGGACATTGCTCCTCTTCTTTTCTGCAAGGTCAACCCACACCTGTTTTTCTAAGGGCTCTAGACTCTGCTCTGCAAAAAGGGAATCTGTGAAAGATCCTGTATGTGAAACCTACATCCAAGAGCACTTGAGATCCAAAGGATCCTATGGCCCAAATGCCACTGAAGGGGGACATGTAAATTGCTTAGGGTTAAGCAACGTATTTAGAGTTTCTTCCAGCGCCTCTTAATATCTGGTCGAGTTTGTTTCATGTTGCTTTACATGATGTAAAACAAAGGCACCCTTCGTGCCCTTGAGCTGCTTGTCCAGTGGCTAAGGATCTGATAAATTGTGAGCGATATCAGAAGAGCTTTAATTAAAATCCATTTCTAGCTTATAAAATGGGTGAGAGTGACTACAAAAGTGCCTTCAGACTTGCAGACACAGGGACCTATGGAACAAAAAGTATTTATCAGTGCATCTCACAGGGGAGTGCCATACACACCACAGGACAAATGCTGACCTCAGTTGCTAGGAGACTTTCCATTTACTTTATCACAAATGCCAGATTTAGACTAAAACAGGTAACAACCTCAGCTCCTTGATTTGCCCTCCTTCTTGGGCTGGGCGTATGAATCTAGCAAGAGGACTTGCAATGTCCGGATGATTCCCCACCCACAGCCCCTTTTGGCCTAATAAAATCCAATCCCCTCCTCCTTTAACACATGCTGGAGCCTACAGAAAGGAGTAAAGCATCACTGCAGTGCTTGGTGACCCTGAACAACCTCAACAGGTGCCTTGCTCTTGTGGAAAACACATGTTGCTCTGTCACTATTAATACACAGGGAGTGTGAAAGGCATATGCATGTTTGTTTGCGTGGGGAGCATAAATTATGGAGATTCCAGGTTTGCAGCCATCACCTTTTGAAGCTACAGAGCTGTTCCTGGGAACAGCCTAGACACAGGACCACAGGCTAAGTGAGGAGCGAGGCCCCACAGGTCAGGCAGTCATGGGGAGTGTGCAAGGGCAGACCCAGCACACTGTACAGCTGAAGGTCTCAATGCTCTGGTGATTGAGAGGGTTCACAGACCAGGGGAGAAAATAAACTAATCATGCTGCCTCCAGACTGCCTGGCTGAAGTCATCCCTCTGTCGATAGCCTCCCTCATCACCACACAGACAAACTGCTCGCTCCCCACACTGCTAAGTACAAGGCAGGAGCTCTTTATTGTTTCAGATTTAAGGATTCAAAATGGCAAGTCAAATTGATTTCCTGGGAAGTGAGGAGAAATACTGTCAAACAATCCTGCTACTCCTCATCAAGTGATGAGTAGCAAACACATATCCTGTAGAGATAACAGCTCTGGGGTGACATGTCCCAACAACTGCATTTTTCCTCTGGATAGCTCTGGAGCCACACATAGCAGAAAAATAAGGTCTACTTTTGTAGCAAGTTAAAAGGAGCACAGATCATGAACTCATGGACAGAAATCAGGCTACGTGCACAAGGCACAAAACCTTTCATCTCATAGCCTGACCACAGCTGCCCCTTCCAAGTCATACCAAGTAAGAAAAGGTGAGAGATGATGGAAGTAAAATGCTCTGTGCTCATTTATCTCAGGATCTCCCAGTTTTATGTATAGATAGAGGAAACTATGCCCCTGAAACCTTTCCCTTATGGCCGGAAGATCTCTAGATGATGAGAAAGGCATTGACTCAAACTTCGTTGATATCTTATCAACCCATATTTTCATTGATGAGACTTCACCACTCTGGCCACATGAAAGCCTTGACTTTGAGCAGTGCAGAATGAAAATGGACAACATGAGTCAGGTAGCACTATTTTTTCCCCCCTGAATTCACATAGCTGTGCTAGAAACCTGTCCCTGCTCTAAATTACTGATGCAAGAGAGAGATAACCAGACAACATATGTATGCACCCCAAGTGTACAGAGACTGGAGCGGAGAAAGCCTGCATCCTCTACATTCGTGAAGAGAACAATGATAAAACAAACAAACCAAAAAAGCTAACCCCACTGCTGACAGCTAAGGGGATGGAAGACTAGCTTTTTATTGCCCCACAGGGGTCGTGCCTGTGAATGATGAAACCATGGCCATTAGCAACAGAGGATAGATGTAGGTAGTGTTACCACCCATGACATCCTTTGCAGACACTGGGGAGTGTCTGGGAGACACTCCAGGCTCCACTGTCTGAGAGCCTTTGGGAAGGCTGTGTGATACCTCACACAGGAGTAACATTTTTTTCTACAAAGTGCAGTGCTGAGGAAAGCATTCCCACATCCCTGCCCATTCTTCCCCCTCCCTTTGCAAAGGGATAGTTCCTACCACTTCAGGAAAACAAGGCAAGAATCAGCCTTGACCATAACCTCCCACCAGTGAGGAAATGCAAATACTATTGGCGCTGATGTAAGGACTCAATGAAATAGGTCCTTGGCTGATGAGACCATCTTCATACTCTCAAGACAGTACTACATATCCCATCTGATCTTCCATATCCCCTAGCTAGCTCCCTTCCTCTTGGGCTCACACTGACTGCACCTGATGTCTATGAAGCAGATCAGGGAAAACCTCTGCTATCTTCTGCTGCACCAGACCTCTTCCAGATTTGTCTCCCTCTCACACGTTTCCTATCGAAAACTTACCTCCAAAGCCCAGCAGAAGGCAGATCTATGGATGTGCCCACCCTGCTGCTTGGAGCTACAACTGCCTAACACCATCTCTCTCATGGCTGTACAGGCCAAGGTGAGCCTAGGAGGTCACACCTCAAGCTGCTCCTCACCTGAGGTGGCGCAAAACCAATTTTTTCTTTTCTAAAGCACAGATAATGATCAAGCAAAAATAAAAGAGAACTAAATTTTTAGTAAGTATTTGCAAAAATAACTGTTAGATCAAAACAAGGCAGGAACTTGATGTTGTGGGGGCAGGGCTCCCTGCTTCTCTACCTGCCTCCTTAGCTGGGTCTTCCATGGAAGCAGTGTGGTCTACAAGCCCCAGAGTTACCATTTGACTCTGCGTGGCATCCATTGGCATGTTGATTCCCAACCACGAGCTGTACTTGCTTCCCACAAGAAGATCCAGAGTGTAATTTGCAGGGAAGGCAAGATCTGATGAGCCCAAACAATATGCTAGAGCACTGTATCGATGCCTATCAATTGATCCATCCCCTACAGAAGACGAAAGAAACGTCAAAGCAAACCATCTTTTGCAGGCACAACAGCTGTTACACCACTTTTTGGCACAAGCTGCAGTTCATAATGCAGCCTTGTCACTTTCCACCCCTTTCCTGCAGCTCCTTTCTCTCACAGACCACCTCCACCGAGCAAGAAATTTGGGAAGGCTGATGGCAGTCCCATGACATCTTGGGATGGCTGCAGAGCACTGCTTCCCTGTTGCATTTTCCTGATGCCTTCTGCCTATTGGTCTCTTTTCTGAGCCACCTTTAAACAAGGACAATAAAAAAAAGGAAAGAATCTAGAAACACTGGACTGAGATATAGTCAGTCATTAACTGCTCATTAATGGCACTGCAATGGAAAGAAGCAACAGCTCTGTTTCTCCAGCCCTCACCATCCAGCTTCTACAGCTAACACCCTGCTTGCACACAATTGATTAGTTTGAAAAAAAAAGTTTATCACAAAAGCATTCATTTAATTTAACTATCCACAGAGGCCTCAGATAACATGCTTCACAGGTCCCATTCTCAGACTCATAATGATCAGCTCAATCCCCTGCAGCCTTAAATCCCTTATTTAATACGCACCTTTGGATCCCACCACAGTATTACATAGCTGACAAAGCAGCAATTAAAGAGAAATATTTTTAAAAGGTAAGGATGGTGAGAGAATATTCAGAGATACAATTGTCAGAGCCTTGTGTTAACTAAGGACACCAGAGAAGTATGGCTGATCCAGCCTCCTCACCACTTAATGTGAATAAACAGCTTACGAGTGGGAGAGGCTGAAAGGGGAGCAGCCTCCTTCCCTGTCACGGGAGAGGGAATGTGATGATCACCAAGTACCAAAAAAGCTCTCATTTGTGAAACCCATGAAGGGAAGGAGCCCGCTGCTCCACCCCACAGCTTCCTAGCGGCGATCGTGAGCTCCTGGCGCACAATGTCGCCCGTCTCACCATCACATGGCAAGTCTCACGCCATCTTCTCAATGCAGAAACACAATCAAGTTAAAAGGTAAAAGCTTTCTGATAGTCTTTTCTTTCAGATGCCTCTGGTTCTGATGTTTGACCAAAGTCCTTATGCTTTTTTTCTTCTGAAAACCAGTGCCACCAGCCTTCCTCAGAGCCAGACAGACGAGCTTTCATATCCTCAGAAAACACAAAACACAGTCCCCGCGCCACCACACAGTAGCACCTCTCCCACAGTGAGAGGATTCTGCAGTGGGCGTGGGTGCTCAGCTAAGTCTGCGGTCTCCTGGCACAGCAGCTCCCCTCTGGCCACCGGCCAAACATGTGCCGTCTGTGAGCACAGGGTTGATAGCCTTGGATGTACAGCAAACCACTGGAAGGAAGGGCTGACCGACCGTACCCTTTACACTGTTGGCTTCCCGGCTGGTGTCGCTTAAATTAAAACACTGACCATTAAGTTTGGTCCCTGTCAGGCTGCAGCGAGGCAAGGCTGTATCTTTCAGTTTGCTGAGAAGCAAAATAAACAGCACAGTCTTGACCTCCCGCTCCTCTTGCCAATAATACCTAACCAGGGAGCAAAAAGGACAAAAACCCAAGCACAGAAGAAGTATAATCGAACGCAATCTCTTCCCTCCAGCATTCAAGGGGCTGGCTCTTACCCTGCAGAAATGCTACCATACACTTCCACCACTAAGCTCTCTATGGCACAAACAGATGCACAGCCACGCATCTGCAATATAAAGGTCTGTACCTCACAACTACAGGGAAGAGCTGCACTGCTATCCCTAGAGCTTCCTCCAAAAAGACACTGGAGAATGGCTTTGCCAGTTCAGCCAAACAATTTCTATTGCCTAGGTTTCACAATCAGTTTTCTTATCAAAGAAGGGGCCAGGAAAAGCCTCTAAATGACTCCTGAGTAATAGTTTTGAGGTAAATTGCTATCCTTATTGTAAGAACAAACTGAAAGGAAACATATGACAATAATACAAATACCTTATGCTAAATGACTCCAAAGCAGAAAAATCCAAGCTTTCCCTAAAAGGGCTCAAGATTGTACTGGGCTCTAGAGCTGAAGACTGTAGTAGCTTCCCTCTGCATCAGTGTGAGCACAGAGCATCACAATCGCTCAGCTCAGCCCTCCCACCGTGTTACCGGCCTGTGAATACAGCCCTCCTTCAGGTTGGCATACACCGCCCCTGCTTCTGTAAACAAACTTATCGCCTGTTTAAAAGTAAAACAGAAGGGAAATGGGCCAGGAAATTATCCAATATGGTTCTGAATGAGCATTTCAAGTGGCAGAGACCTCAGGAGTTCCATAGTTACCACTGCTGGGAAACAATTCCCAGCTAATAAAGACATAAAAAGACCCACCCAAGTAGGAGAAGGGCTGCAAAGCTAAGGAACTAGGAGAAGTCATGAAAGAAAATACATTATTAAGGAAAAAGGAAAAAAAAAATCAAAGCAAGAACACCAAAGGGGAAAGAAATAATTCTCTAGGATTAGCAGGCAGAAGTACAGATTTAAGAAAGATCCATTGTGCTAGTACAGCTTTATAAAAGCTTACAACACAGTGACCTTTAAAAATAGTTTTATTTCTATTGCCAAAGCACCTCCACAACCTGCATCAAATAAAGCTACAATTTGTCAAGGAGCTGAATGCACTGGCTTTAATGGGATTTCATGGTGCTCAGATGGTGCAGGATTAGGTCCCTACCACAAAGCGCTAAATTGTCTAGGAAAACACACAGGAGGAAACAACAGTGAAACAACCCCGGAGAGTTACACTGTGCACAATCTTTTACATATAACTGAATAGTATCAGCTGGTACAGTAACAAACACATTCAATATCCCAAGCTGGAATTCCTATGCAGGGTATTGAATGCTTTTGGAAAACGCACTGTTTTCCTTAGCTGTTTCGTGAGAGATTACAGCAAACAACCAGGCTCTTTCTTATGTGGGGGCGTTACTCTTTTTTTCAGTGACTTATTGCTTATGAAAGCAATTGATGGCAACAGTTGGGTTACCTCCTATCCCAAACCATTCCTTATCAATCATCACCTTGCAAAGCCTTCAAGTCCAAAGCATAGGTTACTCCAAACTGCTCGGGGACGAGACTGGCAAGGTTATGGTTACATCCTTTGTTCCTTGGGTCACACTCAGATTTAAACTCATTATTAAACTTGGGACTGTCAGCTTCTTAAGAATAAATGCTTGTCACTGAGTGAGACAGACTGTGATATGACCACAGCAGGGCTCATTCACTGGCAAACTCAACCGGGGGGACAGAATTTCAATCATTTTCGTAAGAAGAGCACATTGACACTTTAGGAGCAGGGAGATGCCATCAACGGCATTATCATGCTCTCCCTTCTTTCAGGGATCAGGTTAGAGAGGTGATTTATACAAAAGTAGCATCACATTTTTCATTACTATAGTTTTTTACTGGTGTCTTCAAGCCACACAGTAATAACCACAAAGGAAAGGACTTATGCTCCAAATACTCACTTGGAGAAACAACTGAGTGCACAGTTGGCACAAAATCAGCAGAAGAGATGCCAGAAGGTAGGGAACTGCCTATGGAGTGATCACACTGTGGTCACTGCAAAGGGGAGTGATGGTCTAGGTGTGGGTATTGCTGTTGGCAGAGTATGAGGGTGACAGGAACAGGAAAAATAAAAGAAAGAAGAAAGAAAAAAGAAAAAAAAAAAGACAGAGTTGCAATAGAAGAAAAGACCCTGCAGGTTGCTTGCTGCTGCTCAGCAGTCTGCCCATATTAAAGCTAAGCCTGCAGTCCCATCAGTGAAGCCAAGCTGAGTTTGAACTCACTGGCATTAAGGTTATACACGCAGATCAGCCTGGTATCCTTGCCTGTGACAGTGTTCATCACAAGGCTGACAATCCCTGCTCAAGGCACTTGAGATCACAAAAAAAAAAAGGGATGCTTGTAGGTCAGGTTTAAATCTCAAGAGACTGTGGGTGGGTGAACAAAGAAGGGGTGGGCATGTATGTAAAAATAAAAGACCACAAGACACCTGGTTTCTCAGTACTGCTACTAGCCTATTCCTTCCAACACCATTAATAGCATGCCAGACTTCACAGAAACAAAAGCAAGCAGCCAAGCTCTTCCTCCCTCGAACAATAAAACAGAATAGTAAAACACAGGCAAAGATGGATTCAATTAGCGCAAGATCTTTTTTGATAAAGATTACTCAAATAAGCCACATACGGAAGCTCTCCACATCTACAACGTTTCTGCACCATTATTTGTAATAACATGACACCTCACTTTGCAGAAGGTGCCACACTGGATACGAATAGCACACTTATTATTAGATTTTCTGCATGGTTACATAAGCCTGCAAAAGGGGAAAAATGTAAATGATTCAAGAAGATATTCTTCTTGTGGTTCTCATGAAGTCTTTAGTATCTGAAGATTGAAGACGATCCCTCCTGGCAAGAAACAATCAATTTTTATGCTTCATTAAAAGAGTTCTTTTACTACTTTTAACAAAATGCTCAAAGGCAAGTCAAGCGAAGAATATATATACTTTTTTAATCTAAACATTCTGTGCTAAATTTTACTCTCAGATCTTCCAAACTCTTCTCCTAAAATTAAAATGAAGCTGTGCATGCAACTTTGTGTTTATTTTTTCCTCGTAATCTAACTATGATCTGAGGACATTATACCCTGTCTAAACCCAGCTGTGTGAGCAGGCACAAATTTCAAAAAAGGACATAATAAGGGCAAAAACAAGGGAGATATGCGCTATCTCTAGTAACACTGAGGCAAAAAGACTTCTGCCATACTACAAGGTCATAAGTCAATGTCAGTCCCACCAGAATAACTTACCCATGTCAACACACTGGTAGTAGGTGCTCAGCAACCTGTTCAGCTGCGTGACCAAGAGCACTTCTCTTCCATTATTCAGAAACACACAGGCGATAGCAGTGATCTCTTAAGCACATGATGAGCTGTACAATCCCCAGAGGACTTTTCCCCTGAAACCTCTCAGTGTCATACACTCATCCCCAAAGTCCATCTCTGCACCCACTGGATGTCTGCCTGCTGATCTCCCTCTGGAAATATTGTCTACCATGACACACACCCAAAGGAATGGTCAGCTAAACCACTGCTTATTAACCAAATTTATCTGGTATGACTTAACAGGTCCCTTAGCCATATCACAACACCACACACAGGATCCTACAATGCAGCAGATGCAGGAAGGGCTTACTGCATTCTACAGCATCTGTCCTTACCTATCAACGAGCAGAATGCTAATTTAAATGTCACGTTATCTCAGACTTCACTGCTGTGCAAATGGCATATAAATGCTGTTGTCACTGGTGCATAGGGTTTGCTCAGAGATTAGATAAGTGCAATAAATCTAACACAAGTTCAGAGGGCTGGCTGACAAGCTGCATACAGGAATCACTATTCTATTCCCTTTAAACATAAATGTAAACTTAGTTTTTGGAGGACTCAGCGATCTTGCCTTAATGCATATGGAACAGTCCCCAGCCTGGGGCAAGCCTCTGGCAGTAGCATGGAACTAGTGGACATCACTAACAGAGCAGAGAGTTTTGCCACTGCACTACCAGATCTAACAACACATTTCTAGATCATGAAGACAGAACAACAGCTGGCTCACCTTGTTTCTGGAAAACGTGTTACTTCCACAGCTCATATGCAAATACATATAGTGCCTTCTGAGACACTCATTGAATTGCCCATGCGAGGGAAGTTTTAGGGTACTGTATCACTGTACCTTCATCTACTGAAAAAAAAAAAAAAAGAAGGAAAAGAAAAAAATCAGCTATTGCAAAATTGCTAAGCCTTTACAAATAGAGAAACTGTGGCAAGGATTTTTTAGATCCTGCATCCAGGTTGGATGGCCAATTTGGTACAGAAGGCCAAATTTTAACCTGTTTCTTCACCTGAACCACAGCTGGAACTAGCTGTGTTCTTTCTGAACACCTGTGATAAGATGACCCACAACACCCACTAGCAAGCCAGGATCCAAAAGGCTGTTTGCAAGAGACAATCAGTATATTCTGGAGAAGCAAAACTCACTTGTTTAGTCTTCCATGACCAAACTTTGGGATTCTAACTCATGATCTCTGTTTGCAAGAGGCAAAATGATTTTGGGTACTGCAGGTCCTCAAATTCCCTGACGAATTTCCATAACTCTGTGAACTCAGCATTTTGAAGAAGGCCTTTTCTGTCCTACACTACTCCATGAGGGGCCTGCAGGTAGCTCTGCACAAACATCAGAGCACATCTGTGTCCCCACTCAGTTCATTGCCAGAAACGGTCTTTGTGTGGGCCAGCATTTTTGAACCTCGTATATTTTAATTAGGCTTCTAAATCCATTTTTAGGAACCTGAAAAAAACTTGATTTTTATCTGTGCCAAGCAGCTGCATCTACTTGTTACTTAAACAGAAGATGCAGTTGTTCAGCACCTTTGAGTATTGGACCAGCTTTATTTAGGTCGCTAACTTCAATCGCCCACAGAAGAGCAGAGTCAAGTGAGATTCAAATCCTTTTGAAAGTGTCATGCTTTTTATACAAGCAAGAGATAAAGCTGCCTGTATTAGTGAATACAAAACTGAACAGCATACTTGGAGCCACTTGTACCAGCAACATCCCACATCTAAGTAATTCAATTCAAGTGTAAATGAGGCACATTGCAATTTCAGGATTATGTACTACATTTGTTTAGTACAATCACCTTGCAAGAAGCCTTAAAATGCTTTATTTGCAAAAAGGTGCAAAAATTGCCCCTAAGAATGTGGATACAAGGTGTCGTGCCTTTTTTTTTTTTTTTTTTTGAAACACTGAAAAATATGAACAGAAAAACAACAAAAAACCCCACAGAAAAATATGCTTGGAAACCTGGAAGAGAGGTATAAGATCCTTTTGAAAATGCAGCTCTCAAACCAGAAGGAAAAATGCCTTCTTGGTCTTCATGCAGGTGGAAGTTACCTGCATTCATGGAGCTACAGAAAGCAAAACAAGATAAAGAAGAGGACTAATCTGAAATGCCTTGACTAACTTAATATATTTATATTGAATCTGTAAGCAGGTTATTATATTAATTATTTACAGTCTTGCTTTAAGAAGATGTAGTTTTTTGTGTGTGTATGCACATTTGGATTTTTTAATACATTTATATCTGCTGATATGAAGAGTTTTCTTTGCCTCAGAAAAAATGATCTGATTCTGCCTTCATTTACACCGATCTAACTCTAAAATTCAACAGTTACATTGCTGTAAAAGTACTATTATCAAGGGGAAGAACATTCTAAAATTATCCCTTCAGCAGACAGCACAAGGCCTGAAACTCTCAGTGCTTTCAACACCATTTTATCAGGACTGTGATCTCGGTACGGCTGGTAATGCAGCCAGCCGAAGCCATGAAAGGGAACTTTGTGCCCAGCTACACACCAGGCCATGTAAGACTTCCAGCTTTTTGACTGGCCGATGGGGATGTTGCTCATAGTAACACAGCAAGATTGACTAGGTACAACAACAACAAAAAAAAGGTCTTTAGAAAGACAATGGTGAAACAAAGTTCCTCCTCTATGAAAGCTGCTACAGTGCATGAAAGCAAAAAATGCCAAGCTGTCAAAAAAAAGGCAAAGTGCTCAAATATTTCAGATACTCAACTAGTAAGGAGACTCAGAGCTTTGTTCACAATAGGAGAAAACTCAGACCTGTCTGATCCAGAATGAATGCAGTGTGATATCTCTGGTGAACTACACACAAACCTGCAACTCTCCAATGCATCAACCCCATGAAGGAAAATCCAACTACTCTCACTATTGTTGTGACATTTGCCTTCAAGATCTTATTCTGACTTCTGCTAGTACTTCGCTCCCATCGGTGGAGGCTGGCCAGCAGAAAGAGATGTTCCCTGGAGAGCTGCACTCCTTCAGAAGGCTGCAGCAGACACATCCTGGCTAGGATGCCAGGGAGCAGAGATGACTGCAGTGAACCAGCTTCCTCTCTGATGATCCTCTTCCCATTCAGGGGATCTAGGACTAGGATACATCTTTTTCCCAGGAAGACAGGAGTAGAGGGGAGCAGTGCTATTGGCCAGCTGTAAACCACAGAGGCAACATTTCTGTTTGTATGCTATAAATGGGAATACCACACACTCAAAAACATTTTGTGGACTTTCCCTTCCTAGACCTCTGCACCAGGTGGTATCTAACCTGGATCCACAGACACCTCTTAAATTTACCCTGACATATTACACTGTAGTAAAAATCTCCCCCACAAATGTGCTATTTGCAAGAGGCCCCAAACCTATCGGCTAATATTTTCCCAAGATGATTAAGAACGAATAACACAGCACTGAAGTTTTAATCATCCATCAAAAAGCATGACTCACCGTGGGCAGGTGGTGAGCACCGTATACCACAACTGGTGCACAGTAGGGCTTCCTAACTCCAAACAAGTACATGTCATTCTGCTACTTCCATTCTACCTGTCTGTGCAAAGGCCAAGCATAGTTAGTCCTGCCTTTCTCCTGGCTCCTGCCTGCTCTTCAAACTGGGCAGGTAGGTGCCTGCCACAGGAAGTGAGGAAAAAGACGCTGGTCCCAAGAAAGATATGAGATGGTGATGATTCAGTGCCCCCAGTGCTCTCTTTTAGCCTGTATGATGGCTTTTAGATGATCTCCTTCCACATTTCATTACTCCATGACACCTTCATGGGGTTCAAGTCAGATTTTGGGCTGGGTAACCCTCTTTTGTCCCTTGGACTTTTCCCCTTCATCTGTACTCCTAATCCACGTGCCTTAGCATATATATAGCCACCCATGAAGAGAGACTCAAATTGCATACACAAAGAAATGCAGATCGGACCAGCTTTAATGCAAGTCCCTGCAGAGACAAGCACAGCTAGTCTCTCCCAGAGCTATAAAGTTTGCAGAGCTGCTTTAAATATCTCTTCTCTTCAGAACACAGATTGGCTCGTCGAGGTGGTATATACACATTACTCTGTATACTCTGTATGTGTGAACATATGTTTGATAGCTAGATCACTCTATTCCAATACATAAAACCGCGTATACACTTGTTCTTTTAAAACGTTGCTGCTGCTGACTTTCGCAGAGGTTCCCTCCAGGAATCTCACTCCTCTCTGCCCCACTCGCCCCTGGGAAGGTTTTCCTCCAGCCATCAGCAGGACTTGGGGACTGGCTCCAGAGCAGAGCAACGATGCTGCGAGCATCAGCCAGAGGGGGCTGCGAGAGTGTGTTGTGAGATGCAACAGCCTCGAAGGGCTGAGGCTGCTGACTGTGCTAGAGGCTTTTCTCGCTTGCGTAAACCATTTCTTGAAATAATAATGCTTAAAATAGTGCAGAAAGTCTTCAGGTTTCTTGCTTTTTTATGCATGCAGAATTAGGCAGCCAGGATTGAAGATGCAGATCTGCACGCTGGCCAGCTATTAGTACTGGATGCCTGTGCCTAAGACTCTGTAAAAGCAGTTGGATTCTGATGGAACCAAACTCATAGAGATGGTGCTGTGCATCCGATCACCGAGCAGTTTGTTAGCGTGATCTCTGTCGTCCAGCATTCTTATACAGCTAGATGTTAACAGTAAAGAAAGGGGCCAGACTTCTTGGGATAATGCATTTGATGGTGATAAAAATGTTTCCATGGAGCTTTAGAGCAAAACAAAAATTGCTGCCCTTTATCTGATGTGCACACATTTCATACTTGCAATATGTCTAAAGTGATTTTATGACTAAATCCTGGGAAAAATGCAAAGAATGCTTGGCTAGAAGCATACTTTTCCAGTAAAAACACAACATGGCTTATTAACTGCGGCACTTGGAGGAGCCTATTCAACATGAAGTGCATTTTTTTAGCTCAAGACCGAAAACATGTGTTCAGATATACGTTTTCTTTGGCTCCAGGCACCAATTTGACTGACTACATTAGAGGGGTCTCCAAACCCTTTTAATGAACACTAGCTTCAGTACAAATGAAGCGGTATGCTATTAAACATGCCAGGGTACTGCAGCTGAAGGCAAGGTTAAAACCTCCTGACTTTTTCAGAATATATTAAGCAGAAATAATGGAAACAAAAAGCTCCATTAGGTACCTTGTTAAGATTTTTGTAGTTGCTGATCAGCAACCTTGTTATGGCAACACTTTTCAAAGTCACTGCAAGAAATGTTAATTGTGGCTATGGCGGGTGGGGACAACGCACAATGAACTGCGGGAGCAGTACTATTAGTGTTACCGTGAGAACAGATTATGCCATTTCCATTCTATCTTTGAATTCTGGTGGGTGTAGGGTGATGTGACTCTGAGTGATGTCAGATTACCCAGCCTACATTTTTCTTGGAAAGGAGCTCTTTCCTCCACTTCCCTAGCAGGAGGGCCTGTAAATACTGCGCTTAGGGAATCTCAGCTTCAGCAGACTCTGAAATGATCCCCACGCTATCTGGAATTTTTCTAGTTGGACAACTGGAAGGCATACACTACTTCAATACCTGGAAACACCAGAATATTCTTGCTTGGGCTTGTGAAATGATGAGAACTGATAACAAGGGGTGGTTTTCTGGACTAATCCCCAGGAAAAGGACTTCACTCTCCCCAGTACGGGCTGAAATCCAGACAATCTCAGCCACATTTGTAAGCAGGTCACAATGTCACTCCTCTTCTCTCCCATTAAAAAACTAATTGTAAAAGCTTTTGTCTCTAATCTACAGCTAACAAACCAGCAACACTGCACAAACGGGAAGAGTGCAACTCAGTCCAGCATGCCTAAAGTGTACACTATCTTCACATCATGCAATATAGGAAACTGCCCAGAATACAACCTGTCAGGAAATGCAATCAAGGAGTGGGTTTTGTTTTGAAACAGAAGTGGATTTGCACACATCTTCTCCCTGTTGCCTTCCTTAGTCTACCACAAAAAGCCATGCAGCAGAGGGGTGCACAGGGCAGTGACGCCAGCTCGATACCACCATGCAGGGCTGCACACATCGCACCAGGCAACAACCCTTGGTTGTGCAGCAAGCAGATAGATGTCTCCCAAGCAGCTCCATTAAACACAGAAATTTCCACCCTCCCTGCTCCAACACACACGCACAGGCAGCCAAACCATGAAGATTACTCAGTTTACATTTGAGCCAAAGATAAAAGATTTTAAACTCCAGTCATACTCCCTCCTCTCAATCCTGAGGTGCTTTTCCCCACCATGTGGAGAGGTCACACTGGCACTGGCTCTGTTCAACCAGGTAATTTTTTTTTTTTCTTTTTCTATCAGGAGGCTGTAGACTGTGCTCCTGTGACAGAATAGATTAGACAGATTTTCTATTACTCTTTTTTGCTGTGCTGTCAGGGGTGGGAAAGCAGAGATGCTGGTCCAATTCAGTCTATCACAATATAGCAAAAGCTTGACATTTCTCCTCACTTTGACAGCACATATGAAGGTGGGCATGTTCCTCGTTCTTCCCCTTCCATATTGAGAAGCAACTCCAGTAACATTCAAACCAGTATAAACCCTCTGGAAAGAGACCCATGATCAAGCCCAGAAAGAAACAGACATCATGATTGCTGCTGCTGCTGAATTCAGGCAGGACTGAGCTGGGATGAACTACAAAGATCATTTACTTTCTTGTGAAAATCACTATCACAATTCTACTTTTCTCTTCATACCACATCAAACAAGCTCCTAGTGATACTAAAAGGGGAGCAGAGACCTGCTAATGCCACAGCTACAAGATGGTGCCTGCATTAATCATTTCACCTCCAGCGTTTTAAATGCTTGAAAAAGCCCCCTCTCACTATGAAAAAAGGAACTGCATGTGTCACGTTCAAAAGCATTTTTTTCTTTCCTGGAAGTAAATACAGGAATTGAATTATTCTCTTTTGTACAGAAAAATATGATGCAGTTGCTTATTCAATTGTTTTAAGGCAAAAAGAAAAAAATAAGGAAAAACGCATCTGAAATCCACAATTTTTAAACTCTTTATTTTAACAGCTTTCCAATGTGCACTGAAGCTTTAAAAATTAATTCTGAAACTCAATGAAAAAGAAGAAAAGAAAGTGTAATTTTCAGATTTGACAATTCTTCCTGCACACATACAAATCCTACATAAGAACACATGTGCAAACTTTTCTATTAGAAAAGTCTTTCAGACAGGGAAAGAACTCTGTCCCCAGGTGTGCTCAGAAATCCCAGTCTAGAAGGTGAAAAGGCAGAGAGACCAGCTAAAGCAGTCTTCATTACATAGTTGTGTCAGGAAACACAGAAGAACTCCTCAGCTCTTCTCACAAACGGGAATATCTAAACGTGATGGGAAAGTAACACCATCTTTTTTGAGGTGAGTCTGCTGGTAATTACAGATGTGTTAATGTGTCCATGTGTAAAAGGCAAAGACTGTTTATGATACACAGAAACATGTGTTCTTACTCATCTCAAGACTGGTATGTGGGGTTTTCCCCCTGCTGCATAATTCTATGCCTCATGATCATCCCTCAGCTTCTTACATTTTATATTTCTGCCTGATTCTCCTATAACCTTTTGGAGCCTGCTCTTTACTCTTCAAATACAGTTACTGCTGAATCATTTATATCTCATCCAAGATGCTCGTCTCACACTTGGCACACCTGATGAGCCCTAAAGGGAGCGGCTGCCATATGAGGCTGATTTGCTCTACACTTAGTGCCACCTCATCCGTATCGGTGTCCCATTTACCTCAACAGTTACAACCCAGACCCACTGATAGACAGTGTGCAAATGTCAGGCTGAGCTCTGAGTTGTCTGTTGCTCACTTCCTCTGCCTCTGAGATCTGCAAGGGAATCTCTGAATATTCTGCTGACCCGCTGCAACTTTTCTGGTGCTTCTTAATTTCTGTGTGCTTACTCTGATCTATAAAACAACACTTTGCATATTATGGTTTGTTAGTAAAACATACGTAATTTTTCTCCAAGCATCTTTCTTGTTCCTTTATTCCTCTCTATTTTAAGTAACTTTCAGCTGAGAGCTGTGTAAGACTGACACCTCTGGCGACCAAGGTATTTCAGGGAGAGGAGCCAAGCACAACTCTGTTCCTCTATCAAAAGTTAAAGGTGAACTCTCTATCCTCTTCACTGTTCTGTAACAAATTGCATCCTCTTTCAGTCATCCTTAGCTGCTGAAAAGTCCCTGTTCACCAAACTGATGTTGTGCTGCTGGGCGGGTGCAAGACCAAACCTGTCCACACAAATCCCTTGGAAGGATCAGGCCTCAAATCCCTAAACCAAGCAGGATGACTACTGGTGAAGGAGTTGCTCTCTACTTCTATACAGCCCCATACCTCCACAGACCATAGACAGAGGCAGTCCCAGGCAATGTGCATGTACAGGAAGGCTTCAGCAAAGAACCATAGGGAGCCTGGAAATACAAAGTTCTCTGCTCCTGGCCAGGGCCAAGTGGAGCCTTCCCAGCTGCCAGCCCAAGCAGTCACAGCAGCAGAAGATCCCTGGCTGAATTGTGCCCACACAGCCAAGACAGCTGGTGAAAGTGAGCATCTCACTTCCTCACTCCCTCTCTGCAGGAGGACAAGACTCTCTGTTTAGCCCTGAAATGGGAAAAAATCAGGATTTGGCCTTGCAGTTCTGCTGTTAGCAATGCTGAATGCCAAAATCCTCATATAATTCCTTAGAAAGAAGAAAGTGGTACTAAAGGAGTGAGAAGAGCAACACTAGCAGGTAGCTACTACCCTGCAACCTTCCAAAACCGCTCTTTCCAGTTAACTAATTTCTCCACCTGAGGAATTAGTTTCACTGAGCAAATAAAAGTATTGCCATACCCTAAAAAATTCACTCATTCAGAGACAAACAGTCTGGCTTCCAAAGAGAAAATTAGGTATGTGCCACAGAAATGGCTGCTGAGAAAGGCAGCAATGCAGTCAAGTCATTAGGTTAAAATTAGGTCACCAAAGGATGGGGAAGACAGGCATTTCATAGACTATTCACGCCATGGTTTAACCCCAGCTGGCAACTAAGCACCACACAGCCGCTCAGTCACTTTTCCCCCCTTCATGGATAGGGGAGGAAATTGGAAGGATAAAAGTGAGAAAAGTTGTGGATTGAGATAAAGACAGTTTAATAGTTAAAACAAAAGCCACACACACAGCCAGAGCAAAAAAAGGAACTCATTCACCACCATCAGCATGCAGGCATTCAGCCAGGAAAGCAGGGCTTCATCACATGTAACAGTGACTTGGGAAGGCAAATGCCATCACACTCTGAATGTCCCCTCCTTCCTTCTTCTTCTCTTAGCTTTATTGCTGACTATGACACCACATCATCTGGAATATCCCTTGAGTAAGTTGGGGACAGTTCTCCTGGCTGTGTCACCTCCCAGCTCCTTGCGCAACCACAGCCCACTCGCTGGTGGGATGGTGTGAGGAGCAGGAAAGGCCTTGACGCTGCGCAAGCCCTGCTCAGCAGTAATGAAAACATCCCTGTGTTATCAACCCTGTTTTCAGGACAAATCTGAAACGTAGCTCCATACGAGTTACTGTGAAGAAAATTAACTCTATTCCAGCCAAAATCAGCATAATTCTTTTGAGATCTAACTATAATGACACACAGGACCACTTAAAAAAATCTCAGAATCTGAGTCTAGCAGGTCTGCTTACAGACAAGTCCAAGATAATATATGGAGGATCATATTTTTTGTTGAATTTTACAGGACTTAGACAAAACATAGCTCCTGTTTCTATCCTTCTTTACCACTGCTGTGATTGAGCTGCTTCTTGACTGTACTATGAAATTAAAAAATAAACAAAAAGCAAAGAACACTTCACAAACATGGCCAAAAAAATCACTACTTTCCTTGCAGATCTGGAACGTGGGCTTTAATTCAAAAGGCTCACAACCATTTTTGAACCATCTTTGTTTTCTACAAGCATACATTTAGGAAGATACAATACTGTCTGGGAGATGACCCCAACTGCTCCTTTGAAACAGGCTTACAAACAATGAAAACAACAAAAGCACATTAACAAGCAGAAGCATGGTTCATTATTTGCAGGCATTACTCAGTGTTGATAAACGCTGACAAAAAAATGAGTAAGTCAGGCAACCAAAGCCCAGTGTATTACTAAGTGACAAAATAAACCTTTAAAACCTTGATTTGCAAGCTAAACCCTATTTTTGGGTTGTTGAAAGCAGCCAACCAGCCAGCAGCAGCAGATGATGTGCACAGTGACCAACTGTTACGTTGGTTCACCAACATCCATCACACAAATTGATTAAATATAGTCTGTATCAGTCACTTAATACAGGAGAAATAAAGCCATTGTAATAGAACACAGTTTGCAGCATCAATGCTTCCTGCTAAGCAAATAAATATTTTGACAACACCTTGATACATATTTCTCTCTTATGCCCTGTCCATGTTCCGGAACTTAGGTGGCAGCAGGGAATCATTAACCTTGCTTTTCTGAGACTCAGAAAAGTACAAAACTCAGCTGTAACATCTAAGCCTGTACGAAGCCACACAAATACTGAGAGCCTGGTCCGCACACCGCAGCAGAGCTCTGCATCGGGAACATCATGCAGGAATGTGCACCCGTTCCCCTACCTTCTCAACACAGAGCATATGAGGATGCAACCTGTGCAAGCTTCACATGAACAGCCATTTCAGCAGTAGACTTCTCACTCTCTAAAATTTCATAGCAGGGACTTGATCTGAAGGAAGTGAAAGGTTTTTCTTCTTAGATTATCCATGGAGTGATGAAGAGAGTAAAGAATCAGCGATACAAAGTCCCACTGCCACAGCAGTCTGGGGAGGGGCAAGTAAAAACTGTGGAGGATACGGTGCTGCAAGCATAAGTGACAGAAAAATCTCTGTAGGCTTATTAAAAAAAAACCAACCCAACAGCACCTAGTTTTCATCATACACATTGTAGCTTTCTGGGCATGCACTGGAAAATTAGCTTTGTGACCAAAAAAACAAGAGACATAACTATGGAGACCAAGCCCCTACACGAAAAATGGAATTTAAGAATTTATGACTTGCTTGGATACAGCAGAAAAGTGAATGAGTAAAACAGGCCTGTTCTGCTCAGTCATTCTCACTTGTAATGGCTCTATGCAGCTTGCCAACAGCTCTTCCTCAGCCTTGGAGAACAGCCTGATGAGCCTGTTCCAAGTGAAGTTTAAAAAAGTTTATCACTAGGTAGTTTTACAGTAAAGCAACTTCTGCTCTCTTTCGTTATTTTTTTGGGGTTTAGTATAACAAGCAGAGACAGCTGCAGGGAAGAAAGCTGAACAGAGAGGGATTTTTGTGTTTCTGCAAGGAAATCCCTATTCAAATATATGCTAAAATAAAGTACTCTTAGAAATCCCCGTGTGATTTCCAGACATTGTCACTTGGCACTGCCCTCAGATAGCACAGGGAGGAGGGAGACATGTCTCAAAGGTGATACTCAGACCCCTGCCCAACACAGGACCTCTCCTGTGGCATATTAGAGAGCTCTGCCTTTGTTCGCTGTACATCAAATGACTCAAGTGATGGCTTCCGCCCCTTCCCACTGGGGACTACTCCACAGTCTAGCAGATCTTACTAGCTGGAAGTGTTTCTGGTTTTTAGCCTACATTTTCTGCACTAAAATTTATCCTGTTAGTCCTAGTCATACTGCTTGGACCACCCAAAATAATTCCTCAAATTTGGCTATTTATAACCCCTTGGGTGCGGCACTAGTTGTTTTAACATCCCCCTGTTCCTTCACCCTCTTTGTCCCTCATTTGGGCAAACTGTATGTATTTAGTTCTTCATCTTTCTTCTCCTCTCTAGTCCATTAATCACTTTTGTTGCAGCTGTCTGAATTCCTTGCAATTCGCCAAAGTCTTTCTGGTAACGAATGATAGACACACATATGAACTTTGTATCTCTTAAAGCGCTGTCTGATAAAAGACACCGACTAATACACGCACACACAGAGAAACACAACAGACATTTTCCAAATGTATTCTTTTTATGGAAAGAGTTTAACTCTTTTCGGGCAGGATGCAAAAGACCTAACAGAGATGGAAAAGTAACACACTGGGTTGTTTTTTTTTTTCAGATAAAAAACTGCCTGACTCCCAACTGCTTTCTAGAATTGCTCATTCTGCTTTGCAAAAGCAATGTATTTATCGATGTCTTCCTCTTCCAGTTCTTTAAGGAAGCTCACATTAAAACATCATGTTCTGGTTTTCAGAAATTGTTTGTCTCACCTTCAAGGAACAGTTCAGTGAGCTGCTTAACAGTAACCTGTAGCCATGCCTTGCTCTCCCCTTTGCCTCCTTTTTGCTGTAAAAACTATTCAGGGAGACAAGTCGCAAATACAAACAGTGAAATCCAATTAACCATTCCTTAGGATTTTAGAACTTCACCTTGCTTATGAGGAGCAAAACAATGCAAAGAAGGCAAAATTTCCTTTGGGGTCCAGGGTAAAACTCCTGCCACCCTGATGAGAAAGTGCATCTTTGCTCCACCAGAGATCCCGGGCTGATTTTGGGCAAGTATACCACTGACCTCTGTGCATCTGTTACCTTCTCCCAAAATGGGCTTTTATATAGAATATATACTTTAATGCATTTAACCCTAAATCCTTTAAAGGCCATTCAGTAACTACTGACCATTGCAGAAGATTAACTACCTATCTACAGTTTGGGATCAGATATATAAAAATAACTTCAATTTTGCAGACAGATGCAACTTCACGTGACTTCACATGACTTCAAGTTCTACTTAATTGCAGCAAGAATTCAAACAAACTGGGTAAGAGTGCATACGACATCCAAATGCACTTTAAAAATGAACATTCATCTACTGCAAGGCAGAGGAGACTGGAGAGAAGTCTCTCCACATTGATGCCACTTAACCCGCAGGCAAGTTCTTTCCTCTAGCAAGACAACCGTGAGTATTTAGCATTGAAGTAATTTTATTTCCTGCAAATGTCTAGGGCATTTTCACAACAGAGTTGAAAAAGAAAAGAAAAAAATACCATGCTCAAATAGCTGCTGAAAACCTATTTCCCTTTTCCAGTCTATTTGTAGGCTTACACTATCCAATACACATTTTTATTTAGAAGTTAAAGACAACACCCAAAACTCTGCTCTACTCACTTACTTCATACCAACAAAACATGTACATGCAAATATCCTGAGCATAAAGAGAAACTCTTAAAGTCATTATGACATTATTGTACCCTGAAGCAAGTCATACTTTGTATGTACCCTGCCAAGTACTTTCTGTCAAAGCTAAAGTAATTATTAGGAAGTATGAAAGCAGGTGTCACTTCTGGCAAGTTGTAAGATGGCTTTATATTCTCAGTTCCAATGGGATAAAAATGATCCCTAAAAAGAGCATAGCAGGCTATTACTTTACATCCAGTATATATGTGAAACATAACAGTTGCCGCCTGTACTCTTTTTCTCTTTGGTATTTTAATTAAAGATTCAAGCTCCTAAAAGACAAAACCTAAAAATATGTGCAAAATCAATCTCATTTTGCATAATTTCTATTTAGTTTCATAACCAACTGTCAAGCCATCTGACCCTCATTTGCATGTGCTATAAGGCAGGCAGCTGAGCTCGCTTCCACTGCAGTGAGACACACACTTTGTCCCTGCTCACTCCCACATACAAACCTCCGGCTTCTTGGATGAATCTCTGCCACAGTACTTCAGGACAGAGGGGTCAGTGATTGTTACAATTATAGGGCCAAAACCTTTCCAATTTGGGTGCCTAAATATAAATATAAATAAATGCCTAGCCTCATCTTTAGGCATCTGAATAAGCTGCTAGTGTTTCAAAGGTGCTGGGCACCCAGCATCTCCTACTTGTTTCTGTCAAACTTGCCAAAAAGAACATCTGCCTTTAATTTATTCTGAGAGCTGCAGGTACGCAGGACCTTTGAAAGCCATCCCACTTACTTCAGTCCCTAAATATAAACCAGGTGCCTACCTCTAGGCAGTCAACTTGTAAAATGCTGAAAAAGCAGAAAAAAATAGCATTATTAAATAAATAATAAATTCTTAAAAACCTCATGCACAGACATTCTGAAGACCTTTGGAGTCTTGTTCCATACTTGACATATGACGTGATGTAAAAGAAAGCAGATCTGACTTTGTCAGAAAGTAGCACTTCATGCTGTGACTGGAGTATGTACATTGCTAGCAATTAACATAATTATAGTAAGGAAAGACATTCTGAGAAACAATCTTCAAAAGCTGCTCTTCTTCCTTGGATAAGCAACCAAGCAAACCAACCCCCCCAAAGTGGCTGTATTTACGCTAAGAGTTTAGGGAAATTGCAAATTTACTAGTGTATTTATTATGCAAGTTTAGTTTATTTCTCTTTCATTCAGCCAGACACCCACATTCTTGACAGTGTAGAACTTGAAAAGATTTTTTTTTTTATTTAAAAACTGCAAACGGAAGAAAAATACAGGCTACCACCTGCCTCTGCAAATCTTTCGCATGTGCATTTGAGCATCTGAGCACGAAGCAACCGACTACCCTGTTAAGAATACTATTCAAACACAGCAGCAATATTCCACCCTACAACAGGGCACTGACTCAAAAGGCAACATGACGATGCACATCAGCCTGTACACAAAATGCTGTTCTGCATCAGGGACCAGGAATGTCATGCTGCAAGACCCAGAAATGTTCTCCCTGGAGCTGATCAAAGAAGCTCCTGGCTCTGGAAAGGAGTGCTGTTGGAGTCAATGAAGAGGTTCACTGCTCTAGGGCTTCCCTTTTTTAGTCTGGACATACCAAGTAAATGTATGCATGTATGTGCTTTCCTTGTGAGCACAAAGGATCACGTCTGTGCTTTGGATTAAAAAAAATGGAGCAAACCAGGCCTAGGGTATATACACAACATGCAGTTACTCTGTACCTGTCAGAGGGAAAGGGTGGTATTGCCAAATCTGAATCCACACGGTTTCAGACACTGTGCTATGTCCTGAACTGAGCCACCAGAGGCACTAAATTCTCAGAAAAAAGGAAAAAAAATTACTGTTATTCTTAGCATTTTGTTTTCTTTAAAAAAAGCCTCAGATTCCAAGCAGGTTCAGCAGATAGGTAGGAAGGGGAAGGGGAAGGAAAATATACCTAGGGAAATCCAGAAATATATTTATGGAAGTTCTACATAAGCCTTATGTAACAACAAGGTACAGGACACTCCTTCACAAAGGTCTAGTTTCTGCCAGGACCAGGATGACACCTGGCCCTGCCATACCTACAGCATCCTGAAGAAGCTGCAATTTGCTACTCAGTCAGGTGAGCTGTTACCATTGCTGTCATTTCAAAACTTCTTCCGCTCCAAGCCCCACTGGCACAGTGACCGTGTGTGCCATCACTTCTCTGCCATGTTGCATTCCCAGAGCTGGTGCTGCCCCAGGCCTTGGGGTGTGTGCTCTCCACAGCCAGGATGGCACTGGACAACTCAGCCCATCAGTCTTCAGTTTACAAACACCATTCTCAAATCTTATGCACAGCCCAGACACAGACACGCAGGGGATCACCACCACCTCCTCACCCACAGGAACCCCAGGAGGCTGCAGCCACATCTTGCTGCCACTCATATCAAGGCAGGGAAGAAATGCCAGAGCTGCTGCCCAGACACTGCCACTGGGTGCAGCTGCACAGAAACCTGACCTGGAGAGGCAGCCAAAGCCATCAACCTCCAGCAGCACACTCCTTCTGTGCCTCCTCACACCACGTCTTGGTTCCTCTTGTGGTGCACACAGGAATGGGAGCCAGGTACAAAGTGTAATTTCCATGCTTCCTCTGCACACTGCAACAGGATCTGCCTTGGCCTCCCACCCTGCCCTTCCCACAGCACCAGTGACCTGTCCAAAGCATAAAGGGGCAACAGGGGTGGTTTAGTGGTAAGAGAGACTGGTCTTTCCTTGATACACCAAGAAACTGCTTGACATGGTGCACATGCGAGGGTTGTGCATGGGATGATGTCTGCCCATGCACGGAGGAGGGAATCCATCTCACCACAAGTGATGCCCCCTTCCCTTACTTTGGTTTGGACCTACAGCTACAGCTCTTAATGCTTCATGGGGACTGTAGTACAGCACAACCAGATACTCTGCAACCTTACTGAATAACCTCTCTATGGGCATGCACATATGCCAGGCAACGGGCTGCAGACTGCCCACCTTGCTCAGGAGGAGGTAGCTGAGATGCTGGACAGCTGCTTTGCCCTGGCTCATCTCAACCACTGAGAGCCAAGGCACTCCTTATATGCAGCTCTTGCCTGCTAAATCTTGGATGAAGCACACAAGATCAAACGTGTATACCTCCTCAGTCTCTCATCAGAGAGAAAACACATTGGCAGTGGGATGTGAAAATGAAAACCCCTGTGCTTTGGGTCCTGGCAGCACAGGCTCAGAGCTGCATCTCCTAGTGCTGGCCTCTGAAGACCTGTAATTCTGTCAGGAAGGCAGCAGCACTCTAAGAAAGTCTTCCATGTTATTCCTGAATGGTTTCCTTGATGAGAAGTCTGCACATGTGATGAGATCAACAAACATTCCTACAAGTGTCCCACTAACAGGCTGTTACTGGGAAGATGTGTTGCTCCTGTGAGAGCAGCCTGATGGCGAGAAGCCCAGATACATGGGGCTGGGCTGTGCCACTAGAAGTGAGGAGACAGCATTTGGGTTTGATTTACTTTAGGGAAGGTGTTCTCCAACAAGGTTTGGGGTAGAAACAGGACTGCATTTTGTAGGCGGAGAGGCGGTAACACTTTAGGAAGAAGCGTTGATATCTGAAACTGAAATAAACCCAGCTACAAGCTGGCGATGCTAATTTGAAAGCCTTGACACCTAAAGCACAGACAACTAAGCGTGCTCTTCTGGGAGCTTCTGCAAGTGCTGCTGCCCTGGCTTCTCACACCACAGGCTTGTGTCACACAGCCCTGCAATCAAAACACGTGTGTTTTGTGCTACAGTATCCTATCACACAGGGACGGCCGTGAGAAATACTCTGTTTGAACGGAGACTAAGGAACATCACTCATCTTCCTTCTGGTGTCAGTAAGAAACAGCAGAGAGCTGCCGACAGAACAAGGGTATCACCCTTGTGGAGGGTATTCCCAAGGGTGCATGCAAAAAAAATCACAGGCACAACCCTATTTTCTCTGCACCTTACCACCCCGGAAACACTCTTTGAAGGGTTAGTCCACCCACTGCAGTATTTCTGGTAATGACTCACAAAATCCCACACGAGTCTGATACCATTTGCTTGATAAAAACAGATGCCTAAATGAAACTATGCATTTGGTGCTTGAAAAAGAGGAGAGAAAAAAAAAGAAACAACCAAAAAGATAAAACCCTACTAGTTGTAATTAGTAGCAAAGTGGTGGAACACAAAACTGACAGTGTGTGGTGTGAGAACAAAGCTGATGGTTGTGCACAGACCCTCTGCAGACAAGGGTATGAAAGACAGGCTCTGCAGCCTGCTACCAGGAATTTGTTTCTTGAATGTTGCAACTTACACAGATGTCTGCATAATTTCTTGCATGTGGACAGCAAAAGGAGCATTAATTTCAAGAATGACGTGATTGTTTGTGTGGTAAGGATAAGAAAGGAAAACTTTTAACATGTATTCAGTGAAGCCAAACTGTTCCCAAATGTGCTCAAAGGACTCTTCATGAAGTCAATGACAAAATTCAGAAAAGACTTCACAGCACTCTTTTTCCCTCTAATTTAAAAATCCAAATTAAATTACACTCAAGAATCTTAGGAGATTCAGGAGCACGAAACATACTGGCGCATCACAATGTTCACTCACCACTGCAAAACATTAACTAAACTTGCTCTGAAAAATGTTTTGACTATTTATAGAGAAGGCAAGGGAAAAAAGAAAAAAGATGATTGCTGAGCTGTTGAGTTTTTCTGGTTGGGTTTTTTTTTTTGGCAGACTTCATTTGAAAGCAGCCAAACCCCTTTCTGCTTCTGTAAGGCAAACAGAGCACTGAGGTCACAGGAAGAGAGTACTTAAGGTTGTGCTTGAATCCGGGACAGCCTTGTACCAGGTGCTTTGTCCAAAATGAACTGAACTCCTGCTTAAACCCTGCCTGAAGGAGAGATGCTGCTTAACTACTGCCTTAAAGAGAGATACTTCCATCAGGCTGCTCTTGAGCAGCCCTTGTAGTACTCCAGCCCAAAACCTACTGCAGGTTAGCAGCTGACATTTCATTCACTTCAAGGGATGCAGGGTCACAGCACAGGAAATGAAAACACCCAGCACTACCTTGGGGTGCCCAGCATCCCACATGATGGAGCTGTCATACAGCTCTGATTAACTGGGAAGGGATGCTGCAGCAAATTCACTCCTGTGACAAGTAAAGCATGTACAGAATTTTTTATTCAGTCCATTTTCACAGCAGAAAAGATAAAAAAATTGTGTTCAAATAGTTGGCTGGAGAGAACACACAGCATGTGAAGGCTAGTGCCAAAAAAATTCCAATTAATTTGATTTAGGGTTTTGGTTGAGCATTTTTTTTTTACAGTTGAACATATGAAATTAATTCCTAAAATGAAACAAAACTTACATGAGAAAAAAGGCAGGTAAGGTATTTTCAGAGGTACTTTATAGCAACAATTAAAAAGCTCTGAGAGTCCATTTGCACATTGTCATCCCTAGATTAGCATTAATATCATGAAAAACCTCATTCCACCTTTCTTCTCAGCTGGGCAAAACAACAGGTCTTAAGGTCTACTATTAGTTCAATGAACTCAAAGGCTGTGAAACTGCACCATCAGCTTCTTGCAACATGTCGCCCTACCCTTTATATTGCTATAATGATCTGAGCACTCCACCAGCAAGAACTCTGTATCACTCCAGGTCCTGACATTTCCTAAAGCAAAGAGTAACAAAGAAAAAAGTAAGGCAGCAGAAGGGAGTTACTTTGGAAAGCTGAGCAGCACCAAACAGAACTGCTAATGTTCTTTTGGCAAAGCAAGAGATTTGTATAACACTTTTTCCTCCTACTGAATGTATTTACTCTTAAAAATCGATTTCCTCTGACAGTATTTATTGCTGCACATTGCTTAGTGGTTCTGAGAAACTGCATGGAAAATCACAGCGTTATGCCTGTTAAATTGACCCTACAGGGCCATACCACCAGTGCATGCATCATCCCAAGAGGCAAGCCTGCCAAAGTCATGCTGTGCATATCATCACTAAACCCAAGACAAAATGCAAATTTGGCTGTATCATAGCTGTTTTGCATAGCTTTCCATTGGGTTTGTACAACCTTTCTGCGAAATGCCAATTTACTCCACTTTCCTACAGCTTTTTACCAGTGTGAGGTACTTACAGCTTTTATGCACAGCAGATTTCGTAGTTAAAACATTGAAAGAGATAATTAAATGCCTTTTGGAAATAGAACATAGCCTTCAACATGATGACATAAGGCACAGGACTGTAACTGGGACACAAAAATGTTAACGCCCCTTTTCAAGGGTGAAGACCCTCCTCTCTAATGCAATTGAGAGCTGCACAGCTTTTTTGGGTTTTTATCTGATCCGCAAAAGCAGAAATATTTGCTTGCAAACTATGAAGGGCCTGAATCCAGTTACTGAGTACACATTTCACTCACACTGATATCAGAATGGATGGCTGCCAGTTTAGTGTCTTGGCTGGCGTTCAAACACGCTGATTGCTGAGCCTCCTTGGATTCCCAGTTCATGATTACAAAAAAAAAAAAAAAGGAAAAAAAATCCCTGAGCACAAAACAAATAACACTCCACAAACATTTCTGGGATGCTACTGGGCTAATTTCCCCCCTCTCCTCTTTTGGAAGCTCAGTCTCTGGAAGCAAGTACATACAAGTAGCACCCTCTGTCAAAAGAAGCAACTTGGGAGTTTAGTTTTTATCTACAAAGCTATGATACAAAGAACATTAGATTCTTCCTAGCCAAGCAATTTTCACACAAGTGCCAGGGGCCAGCCCTCATTAAAGTCAGCAGCAGAGAAAAAGATCTGTTTATGCTGCCGTATCTTCCGTTCCTTGAAAAAAATGGAGGAAAAAAAAAAAAGAATTAAAAGCTTGAAGTGTTCTGAGACAGATGTCACCGCCAAGTGACAGGGAAAAGAAAGGTTCTTTGCCCTTACGTGTACCTGGTTTTTTCCATCTTTTTTTCCTCACTAATTGCTACCAAAATCCACTAGGTCAAAAGGCAAGCCAAGAGCTCCTTGGAGCCCCCCCTCTGCGCTCCCAAACACCCCACCTCTGAGTGCGCTACTTGACGTGGCTGGCAAGCCCTGCTTTCTCTGGCACAGCAGCAGACACTGTAGATCAGACCACTTAGACATTTCAATTGAACTTGACAGGTGTTTGTTAATAGGCTCTACAATACGTTTGGGAAGGGCTGCCTGGAATTGCAAAATGGTTTATTATGACAGTTTAATAAGCCCAGTGCACAGAGTTCAGTGTCTTATTTTGTAAAGCTGTAAATGTAAGTGACCAAAATCTGAACTGTATGGCAATACACATATAACTTATAACTAACCCAATTAATGGCAAATGCAGTCATACAGGAACTGTACAACTGGAACTGATCCTGCCAGGTCAGTCTGGGAGCCTCTGAGCTCCTTGCAGGATCTGTCCTCCACGTATTACCACAATTCATAGAAATCAGGTATATCTATTCAGTGATAACTGCTTGGACTAATTATTAGAAAATTCAATTTATGCTGATTTGCCTGAGGGGAGGGGAGCATAAAATTAACTTGACACATTTATTTAACTTTTTACAGTATTATTATTACTTAAAATTTATGACAGCATTGTGCCCAGAGGCCCCAGCCAGGATCGGAATCCCACTGTGCTCAGTATCCCGCTGTGTGTGCGTTAATGTCCTCACAGCATAATTTCAAGGCAAAGGCCCCATCCCCGCAAATTGTTATGCAAGGTGTGTGCCCTGAAGACTGGGAGCAAGGCCACAGAAATAAAAGGACAAGTGAAGTACATGCATTAAGCCACCACATCCTTCCATGCACTGGCAGCCCACAGCAAAAACATTCCTATTTCGGAAGAAAATGACAGGTGAGTCACTTCAGTTTTTACTATTTAACACATAGACACAACATCCCCTCTTACCTACTGCTCTGTTTTCTTGTTTCTATCCTATAAACAGGACCATCATCTAATGAATGAAAAAAATCACATGTGGGGGGAAAGGCCCCAGAAAAAAGATACATGTCAGTAACTGATCCAGGGAACTACCAAAATCTCACCTTTTACTTTAGACACACAATGTGTAACAATGCATTTTTAACTTGCAGTGAACTTTGAAATACCCTTTGAAGCATATCTGCCTGAGAAAAGCAGCTAGTTGTTCCACCTGCCTTTATATGTGGATATACAAAGGTCAAGCCCAAAAGGTCACCATTTGGATGATCATAACCACTGATTGTCCTCGACTAAGTTGGTATTTTTATTTATATTCAATATGCTTAACTTCATTAAACAACTGTACTAGTCACACAGTGTTACAATGTTAATCAATATGCTATAAATATAAAAATACATGTTCAAGTATTTTCCTCAGAAATAGGGGAAATGGAAGCTTTTCTGGGTTAGGGTGTTAAAATTACACTACTCAGAGTACTGCCTGTACTGACATGAGGTACACACAGGAGGGAAAAAAGAATTGCTGAGAAAGGGAATGGTGCCTTCAGGAGTCATTAGAAGACCATCAGAATTAGGAGAATATTGGCATTAGAAGACTATCTCTTCCTCTGGCTCTTTGACAGTGGTTTAGAAACAAGCCATCCATACGGTACACCCTTAGTGTTTGCTGGGGCTAAAGGGCACCACACAGAATTCACCATGGTCTAACTTTCAAGAAGCTTCAGAGGCTCCTCACCTCAGGGGCAGGGGAGACGTCAGCAAACATGCTCCACTCCCCCATCTTCCCCACACCCCAAAAAGAGTTGAGATTAGCCTATACAAGCAAAGAAAAAAACAGAAACATCAGAAAAATACTCACCTGAGTGGACTGTCCTAACAGCCTTATGTCAGCCCAGCATTTCAGACAGGGTGAAAGCAAGCACACTGACCTTTAAGGCTGCTCCTCCACAGCTAACTTGTCTCTCCATGCCCAAACACTACAAAGACCAGATTTAAACCAAACTCGTACACTGGTGTAGCAAGTGGAGTTAGGCCTTCTCCAGAACTGCAGTGGTTTACTTCAAAAAGTAAGTTTGGTTAATGTGTCTTCTGCTATCCTTCTGCCTTCCTCTGCTTCTCTTTCTGCTGCAGTTCACTGGAGCTGTTTCAAGGTTCAGTAAAATATGTCAAGCCTTTTACATGCAACTGCAACCTTGCAGCACAAAGCAACATGGAGGCAGATGAAAGAAAAAGAATCTATGATTTAGCCACACACAAATTCTCTATATTTTGCATGTCACTCCTGAAAGTGACTGGCAGCCCACACCAAAAAGAGTTCTGTTGGGGAAGAAAGTGACATTTGAGTCACCTTTGTTTTTCTCATTCGATATGAAGACATCAAACATCACCTCCTACCTAATGCCTCCTTTTCTTACTTCTATAAGGGCACATATTTCTGTGGTCCTTTAGAGCACTGTCTGCTTGACTCAGCACTGTGACACTTTGTGGTGCATGTACAACGTCCCATACTGAAATGTGTCAGATGTCACCCATGGCTCTGCTGAGCTGCCATCCTGGCAGGATGCTGTACCACTCTGCTCATACCAAAAAGGTACATAAGGAATAGTTCTATGAAATACTGTTTCTGCCACCAGCAGAAAGCTTTGCTTGCTACTACCCATCCCCTTTTCACACTACCATTTTATGCTGAAGAAGAGGCTTCTGAACTCTGTCGGCTTTTGCCCTGCAGGCCATGCTGTGCCCTTGCTAGAACTGTAAGACATCTTTGGTTAGATTATGCAGCGAGATGAACTTCTTGCAAGGGGAAATTTAGTCATTTTAACCTTTTACTCCTTTTAATGGTTGGTTCTGTATTTTTTAATTCCCAAAACAACAGTAACAGCCATTCTTTGACAACGAGCCTTTATCAGGTTTAAAAAAAAAAATCAAATTAACCTGCTTACTTCAAAGCCATGCCCTCATAATTTTAGCTGGCACATCATGAACAAAATGGTCTAGAACTAACCTCAAACAGTCATCTGGAGAAAAACAACATATTTTCCCATGTCATCACCACTATAGCACATACTAACCACAACTATTCAGCCTGTCAATTTTCAGTTTATATTATGATAACTTTACCTAAAAGCATTCCGTGGTTCAAAAACAGCAAGTGGAATGCCAAGGAAACATTTGCTGAACTGACGAGCATGGCAGCACTGGTGTGAGGAATATGCTTTGTGCAGAATGGGAAGCAGAGCAAAAAAGATGTTTCATTCAGGATAACAGACTTCTCAGAAATTCCCCAAAACAGTACTTCAGGTTGGCTTAATCCTACAGTCTAGTCATAGTAGGTTATGAAGAAGGAGGTTTAGTTTGGTTCTCAGGGGTGAATTTTCCACAAAAATCTCCAAGAACCGTGATGAATGGGAAAAGGAACACACAAATCCTTTTTTACTTGCATTGGCATCTCCACTGCCACACAGAGGAAGGTTTTTCACATCCACTAAGAGAGGTAAAGAAAGTACAGATTCATGCAAGTCTGGACAGGGAACTATATGAACGGCACAAAAGCATTGCATTTTAAAAGGATCTCAGCAAATACACTTTTAACTGTGCAATCCCCATTATTCACAAGGCACCAAGCATTATAAAGCCTTTGGTTACTGTCCTCATTTTAAGGGGGACAAAGGCAAATCTCTTGTTAATGAAGCAGTATGGCTCAAATTCTATAATAAAAACCCCTTGACTCTGACAATTGTATGCCCACACTCAGGCTTCAAAAATACCCTCATGCTACAACACTCCCTTTGTCATCACTCCAGAAACAAATGAGAAGTCACTGCGTAACTTCCCAGTGATCCAGAGCAAGAAGAGGATTGTACTGACAGTAAGAACTTTGACTGTATGCTTAGGTAGGGACAGCAAACCAACTAAAATAACCTAAACCAAATGAAAACAAACAAAAAACCCATGCAAAGTCTATGAAAACACTCTGCAGGCTATGGTATTACTCTCTTCTTTGTACTGAGTTGCCCAAAGTTGGGCCACAGCAGCACCATGCAGGTTTCTGTAATAAATTAATTGGTAGCTTTGCTTTTCGTGGGCTGCAGGAGCAGTCTGAGCCACTTTGCTCTGTACCTTCCCTGCACCTTCTCCTCAGCAGCACTGTGACTTCCTATGGGGCAGCTTAGACACACCAGGGCATCTTTACTCCTGGGGATGAAGAGGAGTGCATTTCCCCTTCTTGATTTTGGTGGGAGACACATGGAAGGTGAGGCATTCTCCTCAAGGACTGCTGATTTCAATACCAGCTAGACCCTATACGAGCCTCCTTTAAAGGGCCACTCTTAAGTTAGGCATTGTTTACCACTCCTCACTTTTTACGAATTAGGAAGGATGTATGTTAACTATGTGTCCCCCTCTGGACAGACCTTCTGCTTGGAAGGAAGAAAGAAATAACAAGAAAGGGTCAAGGATGGGGAAAAATATGTAGGACCCTGCAAGTGAGCTTGCATTTATTTCAGGAGTGAATTTATTTCAGGTTATCCATCCGCAGTGCACCCAACACCCAAGGCTTACAGTCTGAGATACACATTTGAGCAGATCTTCCCCGATCTTACGGTGAGTCTGAAACAGACCACATCCAGCACTCACAAAATACACACCTGCACTCCTCCATTGCTCTGACAGTGACTTATGTCAATGAAGGTACTGCTGCTCATATGCACTGTGCTCCCATTCCAGAAGCCAAAGCTCTGCTCTGCACAAAGCCAGGACTGTGTGGTGCCCAGGCACAGCTGCTATTAGCTGTATTTTCGCCTCATCTCATGGAAGCTTTAATGGAGCCACTAGGAGAAAAGCAGTAGCACTGCAAGTTCTGTCCACCCACTCAGTAAACTAACATCCATTTTTTACGCAAGCATTGCAACTCAGGAGTTGTACTATGGAATCCCAGAAAGTATGAAACTTTCTTAATTTAGAACAGCTACATACTATGTCAGCTACTGAAAACCTTGGTGGACAGCAGAAAATGTTTTGAGTCAACAGACTGAAAAGTGGATTTTTGTTTGATTTCACAGCATGTTTGATGTTTTTAAGGTAAGACTTAAGATTTGAAATCTCTGTTGAATCATTTATTATTTTCAGACTGTGCAATATGCTTTAGTTGTATTTTAAAAAAAAAAAATTGTTTCACAGTCGAGGCTTTATCATATTCACAGTACTTAGACATGTATCTAACTTTAAATCAGTGAAGACAATTGCAATCAAAAGGATAAGGGGGTGTTAAAAAGTTAAGTGTGCCCCGAAGTGTTGTCCTGAACAAGAATTAGACAAAAGTACGTATTAGGTGTCTCTAAAATAGGTCTTTCATGTCTAATAATAAGTACAGATCACAATATACCTTGTGTATCAAAGAGTAGCAAAAGCTACAGTCTTGAGGAGGAAGACTGAACAGAGAAGAACTGAAAGCCTCTGGGCATAAGATGTGATTGCTTTATTAGAAGGAAGATTATCACATAGAGGCCAAGGATAAAGTTGAAACTTGAAAGGAATATGAGTCAGGGAAGTTGTTCCAGATGGCAGAGCCATGTGGGATGTGACTTCACCAGCTACTGTGGAAATAAAAAGGAAGAAATGAAAATTTAAGTGTTGCGAGAGCATATAGGACTGAAAGAACTGAGAACAGTAGAAGAAATTAAAGGCAGAGTGATGAAATGAGGCCTTCAGAAATTTTGAAGTGCAGCAACACCACTTCAATCAGGCAGTACTAAAAAGGTTCAGTCACGGTGCTTCAGATAAACCTGTTTCATTGCCTGTCCAGAGCACATTTCCTTTCCTTTGGGGTTTGACATATCATGTGGACAGCATCGCAGGAGCATCTCTGAGGATGTATTGAAGGGACAATAGATTTGCAGTATCCCATTACTGCTGATCCACCTACCCCTAGTGTTATATCCAACATCATAAACGAGTTAGACAGAATTACACCAGATGATGTCTTGGGCTACTTAAGATTGATGGGAATTTTTTAAAAGTGAAAATTAGGCTATGATACAAGATTTATTAACAACTCCTTAAGGGAAGTGCAGGAAGCCATGAGATCTGGACACCAGGAACTTAATGGGGCAAACTACTTAAAAATGCATTGCAAAGGCCTGTCCCATCCCATCAGGAAAACAGACATGCATGATCTACATAAATAGGTCTTCTATAAAACAGAAAAAATAATAAAGTACAAGCTAAAGACAAAGATCTGAAACAGATTCAGACGCTATTTGCAGGCTGCAAATTACGTTTGATTCAAAGATGGGATTTTCAGTCAGAAGTTAGAGGAGATCTTCCTGGACTAGTTAGTCCATTCACTGTACAACAATCCATGATACCATCCACAAAATGACTGCAAAGGTAGGTGGATTTGGAAGCCAAGGTACACACTGTCTAAAACCTCCCTTCTCCTCCACGCACACATACATTGGCATATCATCACTTCTATGGTTTGCAGAGTCCTTTTGTTACCATTTATGTATTTAAGTGCCCAGCCAAACTGGGCTTTGACTACGAACCTAATGCCAAAATAGTAATAAGTTCAATATGAGAGATTCCTATTAAAATGGCAGAGAAGTATACATCACACATATAAATAATCACTGAAAATTATTTCAGAGACACGTCTGATCTTGACTTTCTGTACTGAGAGCCTTACCTAAAGTCTATCAAGTCAATAAAAAGACTTGGAAACTTCAAAGCTGACTTTTGGCTACAGTATTTTTCCGTGACTGATGCTTCTGCAGTCATGTTCCTTCCTGGTCAGAGCGTCTCCATTACAAACCAACTGAACTTTTAACCCACCTAAACTAACATAGTCGAAAACAACTGACCTGAAGGGAGCTTAAGAGTCTTGATCTTCATATAACTGCCTTTGCAGAAGCCACAGAGCCTGTGGTCAGCTGGCTACTTTTTTTACCTGTCCCTTCATCCCAGTGAAAGGATGCTTATGTAAATTCTCCTTAAAAAACAAAACCAAAACAAAAATAGAAAAAAAACAACTTGAAAATCTCTTCTCTCTTGCAAAGGATAAACTTGTTCTTCCAGGACATAAGATGAATCTGACTGCTTTAAACTATCTTGGCTTTATCTGGGTGCGTAAATGAGACATACAACTGCTACAGCTATGTACGTCAGCCCACCAGACACAAAGCAGTGCTAAAAGCCAGGCTGCAACTCTTGCATATCCTTTCACGCTTATTCTTTCAGCCTCGAGGATGTTTTCTTGGTTAGTCAACTTTAAATCTATCTATTGTATATACAGCACTATTTAAAAACAGCACTCAAGCGTACAAGATAAACATGCGCCCCACTGAGTTACTAAACACGAGATAATAAATTTGCATCCCGGTGAATTTACTACTACCGTGGTAGCTGCCTGCAATGTACAGAACAGTACAAAACCAGAGCGCTGTGCCAAGTGAGAGGCCTTATGCAGAAAAATGCCAGTGCTCTGGAGGCACAAACAGAGCTGTGCAAGGGAGAAATTCAGCAGTCACGGAAAACACGGCCTGTCAGACATTAAATGGGTATAATGAGGACAAAGACAGAAATTCTTCATGAGAACAGGAAGACTCTTTTACTTGGTGTATATGGGGAGAAGCCCCACTGCTACAGGGAAAGAAGGCAGTTCTAAATCTGCATGCACTGCAGAAGTAAAATGTGAACAGCATGAAGAGGAAGGAGCTTTGCTGAATGTGCCAGGGAATATTCAGAGCTCCTTGTGGCAGAGGAACCCAGGTCTGCATAGAAAAGGAGTAAAAACATCCCAGGAACATGAGAAAGGCATGTTTAGAGCAGTCAGAAACAAGAACACCACCACCAGGACTTTGAACGACAAATTCAGCCAGTGCTCTTCTTCTCCCATTCTACCAAAGAATAGAGAGAGCAGGATTTGTGCTCTGCCATCCCTCTGCATTCACCCATGCCTGCATCATCTTCCCTCTGGTATCCTCCACCAGCCCAGCCTTGCTTCACACCCTGCCATGCTGGCCTGGCACTTGGGCAAGGGCTGCCACAGCCCACTGGATGCAGCAGTGGGGCTCACTGCCAGCCACTGCCAAAGTTAGTCAGCTTGGCTGTCACTTTCCCCTCAATGTCAGCACCAGCTCCTGCCTCTCACCTCTCTTGACTTCTGAATGTAGCAACAATCAAAAAAAATTGTAGGAATTTAATTGTCTTTGAGATTTCTACTTCCTGCAGGATCTGGTGGGAATTAGCCAAGACAATGTTATGAGAGGGGGGAAATGGGGATGGACAAGCAGACAGACAGACATCATCACCACCACACATACCTCACATCCTTGGAATCCAGGCTAAAAACACCCAGGCTCTGGAGCAGAAATACTCATGAAAGCACTTAATATTGCTTTACCAAGGAGTGATATCAGTATCTTTATCTGCATTTTATGGCTGCAGCACTGACTGGTCATGACATGCCTCAAGTCACCCATCAGATAGCTGTTCCTTCTGACTCTGTCACGGTGTCTCCTGACTGCAAGTCAGTGCTCTACCAGTGGAGTCATCCCAAACCACAGGCTGCACAAGAGGAAAGGGTTGCAGGAGTTAATACGTGAATATCTAAACACCAGCTATTGCCTTAGCAGAGAGGACAGAGAAGGAAGAACTACAAAGTTATGATTAAAAAACCAAGAAATGTAATTCTCCTTCCAAAAGGCAAGACCTGCCTCTAACAGGTTCGGTATTGCAGATGGGTTTAATTAAAAGGTAACATAAGACAGGACTGACTGGGTGTTTGCTTAAAGTAAGAACCAAAGCAGAAACCCAGCAACTGAGCAAGAGAGAAGGTGGGATCTGAGCTCCAGTTTTCTGATTCAGGTGTCTACTCAAAACTCCTGGGGGACCCACTCTAAGAAACCCATAATGTTTCCACTGCACTTCAAATCCAGCCATGCTAGAATTATTCAGCCAAACCTTACCAAGGCTGAATTTTAACCATTTTCCTTTGTTGCCTTTGCATGTGAAAGGATAAAGTAATTGGTAATTGGTCAGGAATCATTTAAATGATTCCTTGTTTATTAAAAAATTGCAATTTCCCTTTCATTATTCCTTAGGTTTCAAATTCTTCACATCACTATTACTTCTTATAAGGGAAGAATGTTCCTATCATTATAAATTGAGTATATAAAAAAAGTAGAAAATAAGAAGACAGGACTTATTGAATTTATTTTTTAATGCACGAAATTGTATGAACGTGCAGCATGAATTGGTTTTTTATGCCTCTAATTGCATATCTTCCTTTGTATCTCCTCGTTTCTTACTGTTTTCAGGTAAAGATCAAGGAAATACAACTTCTTCCTTACTCCACCATAAACCAGAAAGTAAGTAAGGAGCCTAGCAATTCCTGACCTCTGCCATCAGTCTCCTACCTACTGTCAACTGTCTTGACATCAGCAGGGTGGAAATGCCTCAAACTGGATACCATAAGCTGTCCCACATTGCTGCTGCTATTATTACTAGTCTTAAAACTGATGGCCAACATAGTTAACTACATTTCTAGTGACAAAGACCAGCATTTGTTTTGAGTTGCTACATTGCTACTCAATATACAAGTTATTGCATATTAATGCAATGTCAAAAAAGTACCGTGTGGTAATGTCAGCACAGAGCCTTGACCTCATTTTGTGATCTCCTTCATCAAGAGATGAAAATCTTTTCTGGACTACCTTTGAACTACATCAAAATAAACCAAGTGAAAGGATGCTATCAGAAAGGAAAGGTTTTTAAGAACACAGTAGTTTCATACATGGGAACAGTTCCCCAGATAAGTGCTCCTATCACTCTGCTACAAGCATGTCCATATTGTCTGCTTTGACCAGGCAGGTAGACTGGGATTAGAGCAGCAGCATCTTCAAGGGTCACATACTGTTTAGACAAAGCACTGGTCTGACTAAGAGCCATGAGAAAGCCTCCTACAGTCTCTGTTCCAGTAAGACGGTTTACAGACAAACAATCATCAATCTGCAGCTCCTCATCCCCCACACCATCTTCGCCAAAACAGAAATGGAAAGTACAAAAAAAACCTCCCACAGACCCAAAAAGAGATACTTCAATATTGCAATTCTTTTCTAAACCAAATCACTTGGGCTTTCCAGCGCAATACAGGCACTGAGACTGAACTCATCTGAATGCAATTTCAGTTTCAGCTACACGGATACCATACCAGCTTTACACAACCACAACTTTGCTGTGCTCTTTGCATTTTGAAGTCCTGAAGGAACATGTAAATGGAAATGCCTTCACTGAGCTTAAATGCATTATGTCATAAGCCTTAAAATGCCAATCATAACTTAATTAAGGACCATTTATCCTACTTCCATTTGCTTTCCTGAAGAAGCAATCACCACTACTTTACACGTTACCTTTAGCACCAGTCTCATCAGACAACAGGCTTTGTGTTAGCATGGTGGTTTCCCTCTCTGACCACAGATAAACGCCATTCCCAACTGTTTTGAGGTTCCAGCCCTGACATGCCAGACAGCCTTCAGAGCTTGCACAGGTTCAACAAGCAGGCTCAGGGATCAAGTTCATAAGAGAAAAAACAGCCACTACAGGCCTATGGGGGCCTTGGGCTGCAAACACTGGGATTTGCAACTTGTCGTTAGCGGTCCAGTGCTCTTTCACCTGCCACTCCCCACTTTCAATGCAGTCACGCCAGTGAATAAAGCTTTTCCTGCTCTTTCAAACCATTTTTATGCATTTAACTGGTGCACATCTGGGAGCAAAATGGGCACTGCCAGTCCCAATCTGACCAAGGAGCAGCATTAAATCTGCAATTCTGATTGAGTTCTCCTGTTACGATGCTCCTAGAAAGATCCTACTAGGCGGTTCGACCGAAACCAATAACTAAGTCATGATTTAAAGCTGGTGAAATACCTGCATTACAGTGAAAAACTGTCTACTTATTGTTTTCATGTGTGGTTTATACAAAACAGACTTCCTCTAGAAAATGTGGAGTACAGCTCATTCTGCATCCAGCCTGTCTTATACATGCTCCAGGGGGTGCAGAGCCAGCAAGTATCCACTTGCAAGAACAAAACACATCCCTCTAGTACTAGACACACTGAGCCAGTGTTTACACATTGATCTGCTAATAAGGAGATCCGGGAATTCCAGAACACAAGATTTATATTTATTGCTATTTTACATTACCACAGAATGTGCCAAGTTCGGGCACTTTAAATTATGAGGGTTGCTATTGCACATTCCCTTATCAGTCTTTCACACAACTGCATTACTGAAGCATCCCGATAAGAATGTCTAAAATGTCTGCTATGTTTTAAAAAAGCAAACTCTTCCTTTTCAGCTCTGACCCAGCCATTTCAGTCAACAATGCTCTTTCTACTCTTTCAAAACACTTTCTACTCACTTAATGGTTGTGATCATACTGACTGTCTTGGAAACTGCTACTCCCAAAAATAATACAGTGCGGTTATTTATTCACAGTACTGGCTTGGCATGATATTTTGAGGACTACTATTTCAAAATACGTAATGAAACATGCACATTCATCTTTTGACAAGAGGTCTAAGTATCACACTTCAGAACATCATACACAGAACATTAATGCACCTTTTAAACACAGAAAATCAGAAAACTGTGCAACTAAAATGACCAACTTGCCAAAACCAGCATACTTTTGTGCACTTGTTTTTATATTCCCAGACTCACTAAGATCAATACTTATGTATATATAAAGACAGGCCTGTGTGTATGTGTGTATGCATATGCATTTGTTCTCAACCGCATTTCCCAGGAAGGTGCCAGGTAAAGGAAGAACAGTGAGGAGAGTAAAAAGCCATTTCTACTATAATGAGCAAAAATAGTTTTATTTGTTGTCATTTTGGGGTTGTCAAGGTCTTTTTTGATTGTTTCTTTAAAAACCTGTCTTCTGTAAGCTCACTCATGTCTTTGAAACAGAACGTTTCAAGTGAAACCTAGTTATGTGGCAAGAGCTAGAGTTAGAATTGAATGTTAAAAGACTAAATTATGAAAGTCATCTATCCCAGTACTCATTTCATTCTGCAAGAATCCCATCTGGGAAGGAAGAAGGGAGAGGTGGAATGGAGAAGGCACAGCTAATTAGTAAGGTTTCACTATCTTATCCAACCTGCCAACCTATTTTTCTGCCAGTCCTGCACACATAAATAGGATGAAAAGCAGGAAGTCCAAGGTTTTCACACTTTTATTCCTCAGTTTCACCATTTCTGATTGTCTGCCTGGATACCCCTGTCCCCTAACACACCACCCTCAACCCCCTCGGGGCTCCACATCACCACCTCCAGAACCAGGTAAGTCATTCACATCCAACAAAGCAAACAGGACAGAAGACACCTAGCAGCATGTGTTTTTCCGTGAGCAAGGATGCTACAGGCAGTTAGTCATTCAAGATCTTCCCTAACGCTTAGTACCTTTCCTGCAGCCCCAGCAAGCCACCTAAGGCTGAGTGATTCTTGATAACACATGTAATAGAACTCCAGGCAATACCTGGGCTGGTTGCAGAGCTGCATGGCACAGACTTGGGGGCTTGGGCCGAGCGTGCTTAGGCATTTACAGCGTACACTGCAGGGCAGGGCTACACAGACACACTTGTTTGACTCTTACCAGTGTCAGGCAGTACCCTGCTCACTCTGATTAGCATAATCAGAGAAGATGTAAGAAGAGAAGCGGGGCTAATTAGCCTGAGCAAAGCACCTTGTCAGCTGGGGAATCTCTGCACGGGGCTCAGATGCACAAGTAGATGTACCCATCGTGACTGAGCCTTTCTTACTCCCTGCAGTCAGCAGGTATTTCATTATGCCCAAGAACTACTTACTGCTGAAGCAACGTGTCTTGTCATGTGAGAGCAGAGTGGGGTGAGTCCTTAGTTCTTAATGCTGCTTTTTTGAAGCAAAGAGCTGCAGGGGTCTTACATATCAATGTGTGATGCTTTCTCCCATTGCAACAGTCTTCCTTTGCATAATCTTTTTTGAGGGATGAGGATCCTATTGTGTTTGTCATGTATTTGGGTTTTTTTCTATTTCCTTGTATAGCATCCTAGGTAGTTGAAGAGGAGAGGAAGAATACAATGCTGAGAATAGTTTCACTACTTCACTGTACCTTCCCCATCTTAAAATACTCTCCAGATGGAACAAGTTTATTTGTAAGTAGGCAAGCAGAAGGCTGACTGAAGAAAAGTGATAATTACATTAGAATAATAATAACAACAAGAAAACCCGGAGCTAATGAAGACTGTCTGCTTCATTTAATTTAAGAAGAGACTTCATCCTATAATGAAGACATATAAAGCTCTACAGCTCACTCACCCTTTCTACGAATGTCATCAGGAGCAGCAGGACTGCTCACTAAGCCAAATTCCTTCAGTTGAACTGGTTTGACTGGTCAATGATAACAAGAAGGAAATGCTTACATTTCCTTGATTGCTCTGCAGGCTGTCCCTCAGGTTGAATAAAGATAGTTATACAAACATTTTAATGGTTCTAGTAAAAGTAAAAAGGATTCTGGTAATTGGCACTGTGGAATTAACAGACATGTCTTAACTCAGAAATACGTTCCAAGGACCTTCCCACTTCAAATGGCAGCAGTACATGACTGAATGACAAACAGATATTACTCTGCCTCTTTTCCCCATAAGACGCTGATTCTTTAATAAAGTCGCTTGCAGAGCACAGCTTTACAAGAAAACAAAAACCACACCTTTCAAAAAATGTAGAATAGACCCAAAACACATTAACTGTCAACATGAAAAGTGTTAGCTCCTCCAGTGCTGTTCCTGTTCCTCTACCCTGAGTATGAAACACTCTTTTACTTCACCAGAGGTTCATGTTACCTGAAGTTTCATTTTGTCAACTATTTGCATCAGAAATGCTAAATCAAGCTGTTGAGAAGACAAGTTTTATCTTCCAGAGAGACAAACTCCTGGCAGCTGAAGGCTTAAAGCACAATTAGCCCAACGTCTCCATTAAGGACACCTCTATTGCAAGGAATCTCCATAGCTCTGTTCACAAATGCTCACCCATCCGGGAAACCAACCCACATTTTGCCTGGGTTCCTTCCTTCAACTGGCACAGCTTTAGTAATTCTTCAGCAGGATTCACTGCAGCCCAAATGCTGGAAATGAAACCAAGGCAATTTATAAATCACTACCCCGATTCTGACTGAAGGTTGCCTGGCACATTAAACCACAAATAACCTTTCTCCCCTCATCTAATGCAGCCCTCACTTCCCAAACATATTTCTTCTATTGCTAGTGCAATAACTTGATAATAAGTTGCAATAGTACCATAAACTTTATTTGCCATAGTGGGGAGAGTTTTTCTATTATTTAAAGAGCTGCCAGGAAAACTCATTAGAAATAATAAAAAAACCCCAGCATCTCAGGTGTCCTTAGTCTGTCTCTAGTTCTGACACCTCAACAGGAAAAGAAGCTAAGAGCAATCCTGGCAACTTGCTTATCTTCTTCCTCTTGACCTTTGTGCCATCAGGTGCCTCTGAAACATTCATCAGTGTCTGTAGCTGGAAACACCAAAGCTGATTAACAATCAGAAACATAAAACTCACTGAAAAGCAACACTGATAGCATCAATACTGCCAGTTTCAATAAAAGTATCTAATATTCCTTCCCAGCATATGCATCCAGGGTCAACATGCCTGGCAGGCTGCAAGCAAACCTGGAATAAATATGAATGAACAAGTTGTTAAGAACAGGATATTGCTACAAAGGGCTAATGATCCCTTTTAACTAACCTACCAGTATCAGCAACATTTCCTTTTGAATGCACACCCCAAACAGAAAATGGAAAAAACCCTCCTCTCTAGAAGAGCTTAATTTATATTCTCTTCCTGCTGCTGCTGCCACAGACATTATCAGCTTTGAGAGAAGCATTGGCAGGCTATGAGATACTGTCAGGGTCATCATGGGCGCGGCAAACCAGCTCACCAGTGATGCTAACTATCACAGCAGCACAAGAAAGCAGCAGTGAAACACAGGAGAGCACAAAAGCAGCAGAGGAAATGTTCTCACGGGCATGAGACACCTGTGTTTGGATCAGCTTCACCCCAGACACAACCTACGAATAGCAGAGCAGCTTTCATGCCATGCTATAAACCTGTGAGGCCTGGGCTTGGTTCCCAATGCTTCTTCTTGGTTTCACTGGAAGCCTCTTGGACCAAGCAGTGCTGCAAGCAAGGACCAGAAATTTCTGCAGTCAGCAGCACCAAGTTAAAAATAAGAACATCCAATAAGCTACACTGCTGAACTACAGGAGATGCTTTGCTCTCATGGACCACACCGCAACCACACTGGTATTGTAATCATTAACAAGCACATTCACCTGCCTGCCTTGCTGTGTTTACTCGCTCCAATGCACTAGTACCGCCTGGACTTCTCTAATGCCAAATCATGAAACAAAGCTGACAGCAAAAAGCTGGGGCAGCAGTTAAAGTGACTGCCAAAGAGAAATCTGTTTGCTCAGGCAAAAGCTGTTCTCAGTCCAAACATGGGAGTCATAATCTTACAGCCATTTGCTTGGAAGACAATGAAGGGAAGGCAAAACAGACCGGGAAACTACAGCTTGCCACGGTAGAGAAGAGAACAATCTTTGTGCCCAGATTTCTTTGCTCTGAAGGGTAAGTTTTACAAAGCTGACAACCGGTAGCAACTTGTAGTGGCCCCAGGCGTCATGCCTGCCTATCAAAGACTTGGATTTTAGCCCTGGAGAAATTACAGCCTCTCAGTACTCTGGAAGCTGTACTGTCCGAGAAGAAAGCAAGAGAGTAATGAATGACCTCACTAAAAATTATTTTAATACATGGATTGTAAACTCTAAGCCATAAACTTAGGAATGTAGGGAGAACTGGGAGATGATGTGGAGGAAGAAAACATCTTGTATTGACAGGAATACCATAGCCACAGATGACAAAATACAATCAGCTGGGGCTGCTACAATAGCAAAGTCATCTACTGGAGTGGTAGGGGCTGGCACACTGAATGCAAAGCACGGGTCCAGCAGATAAGTCCTGGAGACAAAGGAGTTCAGCCCTGGAGTTCAGCAGTTCAGGCTGGAAAAGACAGTGGGGAAAAGACAGGTTAGGAATTCATGAGTTGAGGAGCCAGCCAGCAGGAATGTAGCGAAGAGAGAGGTAAATCCAAGGGAGCTGCACAAATGTGAATAAAAAGGCATTTGGCCTTGTGGCAGTCCCTGAACGCTGGAGGCTTTATTGCTGCACATCCTTCTGCAGGACTTGCAGCCATCTTGGCTACCACTCTGTTGGGTGGCAGGTGCAAGCAGGCACAGTCCAGCTCTCACCTGCTGTCCCCAGGCACCCATACGCTGACTGCACAGGGGATCCCCCACTGCCAAAACAGCTTGGCTGCTGCACAGCGCCAAGGCAAGTTTGCCACCCATGCAGTCTGAGGATGGTGGCTTTGGGGCCGACCTGATGCGCAGAAACACATACCACCACCCACTTCACATCTACACAGACACAGCCGCTCTGCTGTATTTCTGCAACATCCATTTTAATCCAGTGTTCATCAGTGAAAACAAACTGCCAAACTGAAGGCCCAGAGTTACAGTCAGAGTCTTTTTTTTGAAACCCTGCAAGAGACTCAAACTGTTTCAGCTTCCTCTCCCAAACATCAGCCTTGAGCCATTCTTGCCTGGCTGGCGGAAGCCTGTGACATGAAATAAAAGCCAGGAAATATGACTTTCTGAATAAACATTTATTTGGTGAGAAATACTTCTGATTTTTTGGCAGAGAAATGGCAGAAACCTGAAGCCCTATGTATAGCATGCCTGCAGAGAGCAATTTCTATTTAAAGGGAAGCTGCAGCTGTCTGTAGCTCTTAATGAAGAATAATGCCTAGGAATAAATTACTGCTGTTTCTGAGAGACGTTTCTCAAATTAAAGCGATTCTTTCCTTCTTCCCTCTCACTATAAATACCAAGTGGCATGTACTGGGCAGTTGTTTGAAAGAACGGACACACGCAGCTCTGCTCTTTTATCAGCAGCCTCGTAATTTCCATAGAAAACCATGAAGTGGTTTAGCATACGGATACTGAAGTGACACAAAAGCAAAGGCATCCAGAAACATTAAGTCTGCATGTGTCAAAGCTCCCTCATCACTCTTCCAAGCTGTGTATGACTCAGAAGAGACACCAGGTATCACTTCCAACCAAGCCACAAGCCTGGCGTTGAGGCTCCAGGCACGGGAGATGGCCACTCGCAGAAAACCACTGTAAAAGGCTGGCCAACCTTCCATTTTCATCATTTGTACGTGCCTCCTCCCCGAGGGGCTGCCGCAGCGGCAGCACAGGCAGCAGAAGGTGATGCTCTGGGGAGAGGGTGTGCCTGGGCTGCCGCCAGCCTGGCCAGGCAGCTCAGGAAGCAGCACTGACATCAGCTCCAGGAGCTGTGTCGCTCCCAGACCCGCCACAGGTCCACGTGCCAGGAAAAACAGTCCGCAGCCAGAGCGGGAGTATGGATGAGATAGGACCAGGGGAAAAGGAGCAAGGAGGACCAAAGAGTGAGGAAAAAAGGCAGTAGCTCAAAAATAGGATGGAACCTGGGCTAAGCCATGTGCAGCCACAGTCTCCAGGATCCTTTCTGGGATCATCCCTTACAACAGCAGCTTCCCTCTGAAGGTGGGGCATAGAAAGCCTGTCCCAGTGGGAAGCAGGGATGTTTACTATCCTACCATCTGCAGTTTGCCCAAAATAAATTACAGATATGAGATCAACTAACCACGTTTCTTTTTTTGACACATTCTGGATTTAGAGATTTATTTTCCATTTCCCACAAACCATGCCAGAGGTTTTTGCATAAGTGCAAAAAAAAATATTGCGAAGAAATGTCTGAGAGTGAGGAACACAAAGAGTTTATTCATTGCTCCTGTTAAAATGTGTTTGTGCTTGTGCGGCTAGCACTCCAAAAAAGCTGCGGCATATTTTTTCAGGATAGGAAAAAAAAAAACCCTCAGGATACCTAAATCCTACCAGAAAATTACAAAACTGTATGCTGGAATTCACAAGGTCCCCTCCTGCAAGAGCAAAGGAGCCTTGCCTTGCTTCATTTTTACCCTTGCTAAGTGAAGCAAACGTTCCTCCTTAACAAGCTCTCCTGACATCCCTTTTTCTCTCCCAAGAAGTGGAATATGGACTTGATTTGTACAAGCTCTGCTATTCCAGAAATGCACTTCATCCAAATGAAGAGAGCAGTAAAAAGGAAGCGAGAAATTCGTACTGTTTAGTAAACAGGCAGTTTCTAGGTGGATACAAGACACTGGTCCCAGTTTACTGCACCCCTCCCTCCTCACACCCCACTTTCTCTGAAATTTGCCTGGGTGGCAGGAGGAGGCAGCAGAAGGGACGAGAACAGCTACCACTTGCAGTGGGAAAGGTTTGATTGCTTTCTGCACATCTTAACGTGACAACACTGTGCAAACAGGGAAGAGAGAGCAGTATTTTTCAGTAAAATCACTATGTACTGGCATTTCCTTCCAGGATGAACACCATCCCTCCTTCTCTCTGGTATTCCTGTCTCCCTGAAAGGATAAAGGGAAGAGGAGAGGGGAGAGGAGGAGCCTGGCCAACTGCCTCCTTCTTGCAGCAGTGTCCTCCAAGCAGAAGCCAGCTGACAGAATACACTCTCAAGGAACTACTAAAAAGCTCTCCATCACCTACAAATGACTCCCCAAAAAGGAACCAGGATAAGAGCCATTCTCAAGAACACTTTTTCCCATCCACACCTGGTGAGAAGAGTGCTGCTTTTTCTGCACAAACCCAGGCCTTGTGAGTATAATTCATGGTTTTGGCATGGCAATAGCAGAACACCACGCTGCGCTTTAAGTGGGATAATTTTAAACCATTTAGGACAGGGCAGAAAGTAATGATCACACTAACAACATCTTCAACACACATTCCATCCCCTGTAATGGCTGATGATTGCCTCCTTCTCTCATGCAGTTCCTCTGGCTGATCTGGCACACCACATACCTTAGAGGACCTGAGGAATGCTCTTCTCCACATGAAGTGGTGATGCTGTTGCAATCAGTGGAGGTGATTGCAACATCTTGAACAAACATCTGTTATCCCAACAGCTCTGCATGCTAGGACAGTTTATTATTATTATTATTATTTAAGGCTGTCCTCTTCTGTTCTAGGATGCCAGCATGCAAAGTAAGCTCTTGTGGTTTCAAAGAAGTCTTTCAAAGTGTGAGAATAGGCTGATACAGCCATGTCTGCTTGGATACATAGACAGTGAGAAGCTCCAGGTCTCAGAGGCCCCTTATTCATCTTAATGAGCTACCAACTTGGAAGCTTAGTCGTACTAGTAAGTAACAATTTCAAATGTCAGCTTTGTTAACTATTTCACTGTAGATCAAAGCATTCAGGAAAGGCAAAGGATGATGAAAATTTTTCAGTGTCTTCTCTAATATTTATTTTGCAAGTGGTTCTTGGGAAAGCAGAGACTCTGTCTCAATCTGCTTCCCAAAGCCTGAACCCAAAGGGAAGAGCAGAGCATAGGAGTGCATCCAACTCTCAGGGAGCTAGAAGGCATCCCAACGGTAAGAAAATATATTTATATCTACTACATTTATGGAAAGTGCAAAAACTAATTTGTTCAAAATAGAAGAACCTGCAGCTTGTTTTATCACTACTAACATCTTGAAGGACCACTGTATACTTTAAATACTAAGAACAAGGATTTTAATACTAACTTGCCTAACTTTGAAATCCCCCATCCTTCTTAAGACAAAAATGAGGATTATTCTAAAACCTGTCAGGCAAGTTTTTCTTATTTTCCTCTTTCTGTGAGGATGTTTACATTTGAGCTGCACATTTGTCTGTTTCCACCCAGAAAAGCACGGGGTTTCAAAAGAAACAACAATGACCATAAAAAATATTTATGCCTTCTCTTTAGCCATCCCTCATGGGAACATTTTCTTTTATTAAATGCCACAGCTGGATCAAGATCTTAGTTGAGTGACTGTGTTTCCTTCTGAAAGGTGTGCTACTCCAATTCCCATGGGAATTCTGGGAGTGGTAGTCCCGGAGGAGGTGGAGGGAGCGGCGGGGGGGGGGCACAGCACCAGAGC
>VYXB01003880.1:1613531-1668266 GCA_013397135.1 Pachyramphus minor | reverse complement strand
GTGTGTGTGTGTGTGTGTGTGTGTCAGAGGAAATACTCTACAGCCGAGGCCGCGATTTACCAGAGTAGCTGCACGTAGTAAATCTGCAACAGGGGAGCTCAGCCCTTTCATTCATCATACACCAAGCAGAGGGCTAAAACAATTGCCACACTTGAGACAAATGTCAGCGTGAGTCATACCAGACGGAGTGCAAACATGTTTGCTGTCGGGTGAGTCAGAATATCACATCCTGAATTCACAAACCTTCCTATAAATAATAATTTCCGAAATTGTTGCATTTCTTAAATACAATGCAATTTTAAGTATGATGCCAAATCCATAAAGGCTTTCCTGACTACAAAGAAAATGTTTTTCCTTCTCTCTCCCTTTGTTTCTGATTACGTGTATCTACCTACAGTAGTAGGCTGTCTATAGTGCCTGAAGTGGTAATTGCATTGATTCATACTTAGGAAAATGCAGGCATGGCTCAAAAAAAAAAAAAAACAACAAAAAAGGAGAGAACTAAATACAAGCAGTAGGACCTTTCACTTACTGCTTTCTAAATCAGCACTTCTTTGATGCTGTCATTCTGACAAGCTTTAGTGTGTTTAAGCATTCAAAGGAAGGTCACGCTGGCATGGGACACAGACCAGCTGAGAAAAGGGGTGAGAAATGCCAGAGAATTGGTGAGAGAGAGGCCAGGGCATCATGCTGCATCTGAGCAAGGAGGGACTGGGCCTGCACCATGCTCAACAACATATGCACACACAGCAAAAGCACCATCCCTGCCTCATGGAGCTCTCAGCCTCAATACAGCGTGCAGTGATCATTTCTCCCCAAGAATACGAACATACCTGGTAACAAAATTAATGCACTGTAATAATTGGCAATGATTATCCATGACTGCCTCTAATTCAGGAAAGCATCTGAATCAGAAGTTATGCAAGTGCCTTTTGAAACAGGGCTGAACTCAAGGATATGACCAAATTTATTCAGGAGAGTGCTGATAAAGACGTGTGATGTCTCTGTGAGTACAGGGGGAAAAAAGTGGTTTGTGTAATGTTGTGGGGCGGTGTTTCTAACTTGATTTTCAGTCGGGAATTTATTCTCATCTTACATGAAAGGGAATTCATACACATACAAACCTTCTTACATCAAATCAAGACAGTCTTGCTTTCTCCTAATTGTTTTGTGGAATAACCACTCAGAAGTTCATTTCTGTTATCTTTCTCAAGCAAAATAAAAGGTCTTTTAGAAAAATGTTATTGCTAAAACAATGAAATTCTCCTGGGAACGACTTCGTTATGGAAATGAAGTGACAGTTTCTTTTATCTAGCCAAGCAGCAAGTCTGCATTTATAAAAGGCATTCTGTGCACGAAGTACAGTGAGTGGGAGGACATGAAAATGCTATTTTTAATCCAGATTTCAGCATTCCTCCCATACAGATTTCCTGGAATAATAACAGCAACAACAATAATGATAATTAATAATGCCAAAAAAGGAGTACCATCTTAGAGGTGAGGGGTATGTGAGAAAGCAAATTGTAGTTAAGGACTTGTATGATTTAGGGGTAAAAGTAAGGTTCTTTCAAATAAACTGGCATTGTGCCATGAATTTCACAGGATTTGAGGTTTTCCCCTGAAATTTTATACTGCCTTTTTTTTTTTTTCCCAAAAAAGACACTAAATTAACATTATGTGCAACATATGCTGTATCTCTACTATTTGTTTTCTTGCAGCAATTGTTATTTTCAGAAACATCACTAAATGAGAAGTTAACTATGGAGCTGATGCTGTCACTATATTTGGGTAAGTGACCATGACAGCTTTTAGACCTGGGTAAGAAAGCAAACTTTGAGAAAATCCGGGCCCTAGCAATGTTTCCAAATGCAACAAGAACAAGGACAGGATGCAGACTTTGACCCAAAGCTTAAAAAAAGGCACTCAAAAGATCCTTTTCTGCTTTGCTGACCTTTGGACCTGTCTCTCAGGAAACTCACGAAGCAAAGATGTTGTATTAGCATAGACAGAGAAAGCTCGGGTCAAATCTTTCCTCCCTGCCAGGAATACACTTTCTCCAGTAAACTCAGAGTGTAATTATCAGAGGGCAGAAGTTAGCCCCGATTACCAGAAGATTGTTATTCACTTGTGCTATCACCTACCAGTGGTAATTAGAACAAGCCATTGCACTTCACACCTAATAAAAATTAACTAGAATGAGCAGGCAGCAACGAAATGCATGGGAGGCACATGCACACCGAGGTGAAACCTGCTGGTGTGATCACACTTGGGAGTAATCACTAAACTGGAAAGCCCCCATTTCACACAAAATTAGAGCAAGCTAGAGAAATCACACATGCTGTCTCCCCCTCTTACGCTCGGCAGCTCTAACATAGAAACACACTGGAGTCTGGCACTGGCTCGCGTTTCGAAGTGGGGAACATCCCCCAACACACACGTGCACACAAACACCCTGCACTCGCACACCCTGCTCGTCCCCTGTCTTATGCTGCTGACACGAGGTACCAATCTTGTCCAAGTGATTTCCATCCATGTTTTTAGTCCAATGCAAAACCCTCATCAGCAGTAGCAGGAAACCTCCAGGAACAAGCAGCCTTGGCATGCTCCCCACCCAGTGAAAAATCAGCCACCTAACTATTCAGGTGTGGTCTGTTTCTGAAAGCTATTATTTAAGGACCATTCAGGGGATGCTTGGAGACACTTTGAGTAGCTCACTCTCCTACAAGACAAATTTTCATGTCATTAACCTTTATTTGCCTTTTATACAGTAAAATGTAAGTCTATTAAAATACAGAGTTCCAATTTCATATTTTGTTCATCTCCATCTGCTTAATGGGAAATGTGCACTGGTAAGAGAGAAAAAAATATATGTAGGACTGGAATAAGTTACCACAGTTTTCCTTTTTTGTCCATTGCTTGCTGCCAGGCATGCTTGCTGCTGGCCACTTGCTTAGCTCGCTGCCAGCAAGTGCTCAGCTGGGCACATCACCAATATTTAACCCTCAATAAAATTAAATCGCAATTACGCTTTGCACTCATTTAGAGTTTTGCATACCATAAACACCGTGGGGGAAAAAAAAAAATTAACTCCACACTCTGTAACACCCCTGCAAGGTAAGTTGAGTATTATTATTCATACCTTATGCAAAGGGGAATTTCACTGGAGATGGGATAATTGACCTGCCCAAAGCTATGCAACACAGGTGCTCCTGTTTCCTGGTTCTCTCCTTATGCCAATAGACCAGTTGCAGCCTTTCCTGAAATTCAGAAAGAGTTAGAGTTCCGCCTTCATTTCTGCCTCTTTCAGGTGCTGAAGGAAAGGAGGCAGCAGGTCTCTGTACCCAGGGTTACTAGTGGTGGTACACAGGTGGTATGACAGTGGTGCCTGGCTGCATTGCCTGCAGTGGGACCAGAATCAACCCGACCCACAGCATCCCTGTTTCCACCTCCCCATGGGAAGCGATGATGAGCTGCAGAGAACAATTTGTTCTGCAGGAACATCACAAGTCTTTTTCACAAAAGACAAACAAGTTTTAGTTTCTGCAAATGACTTCTAGTCGTGCAAGGAGGACAGTAGAGGACTCATAGTGTATGTGCTGCACCACACACTGCTCCTCACACTACCCCTCCACTCCCCTCCACCACAAAAAAGGGTAGGCCTGAACAAGATAAATGCTGGCAGGGCAGGAGCAGTGCCCACTGCCTGCTCCTGTGGGCTGCAGGCACCCCTGCTGATTGTCACGTGTCAGTAAAGGCCACACTGGGCTTGCCTGCAGCCAGCACGGGAGCGTCAGATGGACCTAAACTTTTCAACCACATCTTTGAGATGAAAACACTCATATCACAGGCTGGACAACAGAGTAATGTAGTCAGAGATCCTGTTACAACACGGGTTGCTTATCCTGCACCACCACCAATAGCCACAGTGTAGGTGGGACCCAATCACACTTACTGCATCAGAAGTTTTTCTACCTGTAAAAGATCTGTACCTTTATGTGTAGTACCATGATTAAAGCATTGTAGATGCAATCATCCTAGTTAAAAAGAGGGCTTTTACTGGCACAGCTCATCCCAGTTCACAGATAAAGTAAGCCCTATCTTTGATTAAAGCAGTTAGACTGCAGAAGCACTTGCACACGTTGATTGGTTCCCAAGCTAAGACACGATTTAAGTAAAGGGGTTTATCTCACCCAACCACTCACTTTTAACCACGTTTGGTTGGGTCACGGCCAACTTCGTGTAACCAGATCCTCAGTCCTAGCTGCAGGTTTTGACTGCCTTGAAGCACTGGCTCGTGCCAAAGCCTCTTTAGCTATCACACCTAAGAGCACCGTCACCCCTGCAGATCAGCAGATGAGCTCCATAGTTTAAGTGGATTAGCTGTGATGAAAAACTCTGCTACATCCACTTCTCATGTCAGCAGCACTTGAGCTTCAGTCAGCAATGATCTTCTATTCAGCTGCTCCAGGAGGTGCTGCTTCGGAGGACAGATCTGGGCTAAGGACAAACCTGTGCTATCCCCAGGCTCTGGGAGAAAGACGAGCTTGCAGCTTGGCCTTAGCAAGCATCCCAAGATGCTCAGAGAGCAAGTAGTGTTAGTGAAGATCACCCCCTTCCACACCCTCTCTGGCACCAGAGCTTAGGGTCAGCTTTCCACTACAGTGTGCAACTAGGATGAAAAATACCAAACTAACAAACCACACACCACCTTGCCATGACTTCTTATGCAAAATACTCAGCAGCAGCACACAGCAGAGCAGTGCACAAACTACTGCAGCAACAGGATGCCCTCCTGATACCACCCATCTTAGCCTGGGAGGAACACCCTCTGCCATGTCTTAGCAGCAACAAACCTTGATTCCAGTAAACTTCACAATTTCCCAGGTACACTATATCCCTCTCTCAGCCACTCCTCCCAAAGGCAGCAGTCAGAAGTGCCACATAACATAAGCAGTGTGAAGTTGTAACAGTGTGGGGGAATGTGGCAATTCATGGAAAATGCCATCAACTAAAAGGCAATTAGCAGCGAGTCTAAATGCAGCAGCAGAAGGGAGTGGTTTCCTAACAAAACAAGTCTTGTTCAAAAAAAAAAAAAAGAAAAAGAAAAAACCAAACCACCCTAAAACTTGCCTTCCTCAAAAAAGCAGCATTCTCAGGAGATTGAAAGCATGTGAAAAAAATACCTCTGTGGAGCCTTCTGTAAAGATTATTCTTTACAGACACATTTGGCAGCCATTTCTGTTCTGTCTCCTAATGCTATTGAGTATAACTATGCTAAGTCAATAAGCAAAGCCACTCAAAGGGGGGTTCTTTTGAGGTTTTCTAGGCCAAGAGAGGAAACAGTGCGATAGGAAAGTTTTCAGAAGTGGGAGTTGTGCCTGCCTTGCTTCTAATTGTAGTGAAACTGTCAACCTCTGTGTTGCGTTTCAAGACTTTACACTTCAAAATCATTCCCTCTGCGCTTTGAATTGCTATACTTTTAAGCTAACTACTTCTAAAAGTGCTGTTTAAGAAATGACATCTTCAACCACATTTAGCATTGAGAATAAATCTGAATTTGCAAAGTCTCATTGGGTCCCCACAAAAGTGCAATTTTTTTTATTGTACTTGACAGCTAATCTCTAGGAAAATATTTGTGCAGAAATTTGGTTTAAATTACTTCATATTGAGACATTTAAGAGAAAATGTGAGTTTTGCTGTAAGTTAAAAATAATTATGTTCTTTTTACCTTAGATAAAAAAACTCCAACATTCAAGCAGCAAACAGCATGAAAACCAATTATTAACCTTACAACCTAAAATCCTATCTACGTGCAGGCATGTATTAATCGTATTTCAGAATGAGCTTCAAATGCACGTGGCTAAAAAACCATGAACTGGGATGACTTTGCTTTCTCCCCTGTAAACTGCCAAAAGATAAACCAGGTCCACAAACTACAGTGAGAATTAGAGGCACTCAGTCGGTGACTGTGGAAAGATGTTCTCTGCCTCTGAGCACTAAACTCTGGGAATCACCCCATCAGTGTCAGAAAGGCAAATTTATAGATAAGCCAATGTGCTACATTTCTCTTCAGTGCCCAAACAATCCCAATTAACTAAGGAGACAGATACCTGCCAAACTGCAGGTTTTCCCTGCACACATTTGAATTTCAGAGTAACTAGGAGGCCATGCTCCTTGTACGCTGTCATGAAACAAAGAATATTTACATTGCTTCAGCTTTAATGATTTTAAAATATAGAAGTTCATTTTGGTAAAGGCAGATTCAGCAGTGTGCGGGTGTATTTATATTGGTTGCTCAGTGTGGTAAAGCCAATTCAGGGTAAAGGTTTACTGCTAAATACTTAGGGAGATTGAGAATAGACAAGTAAGCAGCTCAGAATGTGCAGACTCAGAGTCAGCTCAGCCAGGAGCTATTTTCTACCTAGTGTGACAGTGCCCAGCACAAGGAAGCCCCAAGAATGACTCCAGCTTCCAAGTAATACTTTCACCAAACAGAAAATTATACTGTACCATGTGGGGCTGAACAACTTTGAAGTATTATCTCGAGGTCTGCCAAAGCGTGAGGTGTTCCAGGTGCCAGGTTGCAATTTAAGCTAATCTATTTTTCATATCCTTCTCCCACACTCTCATCTCCCTGGTTTAAAGGAGGAGCACACCATTTAACCCTGAGAAAAAGCTCCTACTTGTTGTTCTTGAATGACTCCCCTCCACATTAATCACTTTGCAAGGAAGTCCCAGCCCACTCTTTGCTCACTGCATGATGGACACTTGGCTGGGCCAAGCTGAGGTGCTACAAACTAGCTCCCAAGTCGGCACTGGTTATTTCTGCTCTTGGGAAACAGCGGTAGGTGGCCTTCCCTCTGCACTCTGCTCATAACCATTTCTCCATGCATGGATATGATTCCTCTTCATCTCTTCCCAGACCAACATAAAAAAGCCGTAACCAGACAGGAGCAATGCTGGCAAAGAGCCTTCTACGCCAAACTCCACCACCAGCCGGGGCAAGAAGTGAGAAAACACAACCATGTCCCATGCAAAACAGCTGAGCTATCACAAACAACACCCAGCAACCCTTTTTACTAACCAGAAAGTGCCCAACCCAATTCTAGTTTCCAAGTGGAAAGGCTGCCCTCCGCTTACCATGCAGACTCCAGCAGAAGTGCAACACCTTTTCAAATATCACTTTTCTGCCACAGCAGTCCAGAAAACATTGTCATCTGATCATTCTCACAGTACACAAATCATTTCCTGTCTTGAAACAAGGCAAGTACAAAGTTTTTGCTAATCTTGCATTTATATTAATTTCCCCTGCCACATCATGTGAATCATCCCTGTTTCCAAGCATCAAAGAGTTAATGGAAGAAAGAACCACCCTAGCATGTGCTTTGTGCAAGTGTAAGTGGACTGGCCAGCTACCAAAGCAGATTGTTAAAGACTGCACTGAGCTCCTAATTTTCTTCCCTCGACTGCAATAAACATAAGGATTGAATGTGGACATAAATGTTAACCTAGACCACATCTGCTGATAAAGCAAAGTCTTTGTACTTGCACAAGTGCCATTAGCTGTACACAAAATACTTAAATTTCATGAATTCTCCTACATTCAAAAGCTAACCTGCAGTTCTGCCCGAGGCAGCCAATGTGAACTGCATGGTCAGCAGAACTGTACATTAAAGACAGAAGGGAAACAAAATATGCTATAATACAAAATCAGACTGCTATAAAAGTAAATCATTTGTGCAACTGTTAAATGCTCAGAGTGTTTTGGGCACACTTTACCACACCAGATTAAAACATGTCTATTGTGGCTCTCTTCTGAAAGGCAGTGCTAAGTAACAGGTTCATTTTATTTGTCCCTTTCATCACAGGTACATACAAAACCAGTGCCTTCTTGATTCTGTCATACTCTACTATTAAACTTGCATTTTTAATTAATTGAGGCTAGTCTGCTATTTGAAGATTTTTACCCTTCCACAATTGCATTAACAGCTTGGAGCAGAGTATATGTGTGTATGCACATCATTTCTTCCCAAAATCTCTCGTCAAACTTCAGCTGTAGATCTTTAGGATCAGCATTTATGCTTCTTCTCAGATCACTGAATTCTGATACAGTGTTCTAACTCTAAGTTATTTATTGGCAAGATATTCCTACCTTACATGCGTACTTGTCAGACATGGATTGTGTTTTAGTAGAGTTGCCTTGGTTAACTATTACCAAATCACTTGAATGTTTCGCCATTGCCAATCAGGTACAAGCAGCTAAGACCTACCTAACAGGACATTGTCCCTAGAAAATTTCATTTTGAATGGCATAAATGACCTTGGGCGAGCTTATTTACAGGTTAGTTCATGCGCGATCTGCTCTGTTCCTCCCCTAAGGAACACAACCCAGGGATTCACCTGTGCCAAACCCACCTGTCTCCTGTTTCAGAGACCTTCCCATTTCAAGTCTACCACAACTGACCTACAGGTATGAAATTCACCCCAGGATGTGACTAGTGACCCTTTCTACAGTTTGTCTTAACATTATTATTGACGTAATCATTATTAACATTATTAACAAGAGCAAAAGATTTTAATTTACACTGCTAGCAAATTCAATTTTGACATGTAAGATCAACATAATTATACCTACGAATAGACATTTACTCTTACCTGCTGGGCTTGGAGACACAAAATATGACATGTATTTCATTGTTGTCCCCATGACTTCTACACCTAATACTGCAACCTCAAGTTCAGCACAAATCTGTGGTAACCCAGTCTGGCTTTAGTTATATATATACTAGTGTACCTTTCTAGTTCATTAATAGTCTAATTTAAAAAAAAGCTTATGATAAAAATTCATACCCAGATTTCAAAGACCTAACAGTGCTGCAATGTGCACAGCAGACCATGCTCAGAGTACTTCATGCAAAAGTATCAATCAAGAATTTTGTGTGTTTACGCATGGGGTTGCTTAATTTTGTGATTCATGTGGAGGGCCACCTCTAACAACAGTAACCACAATAATAAAAAAGATGCTCTGCAGCAAAAATGTAAAAACTAAAGTTGGATCTTTGGGTTGCAAAGTACAGTGGTTTTGCCCAGGAATTGCACACACCCCATCTACTGGCTTTTTGGAAGACTGAGAATTGTAACAGCGGCAAAACCAGTTTACCTTGCATTGGAGTTATTTACCGAGCAATACTGGTAAGGTCAGTGCTTGATGAAGATACCGTAGACAACCATCTATCCCAGAGCCACAAAGTAATCCAGAACTGACAAAACTGTTCAGAGCCTACAATGGTAGGAATACAGATCATAGGCTAAAAAAGGTAACCTAAATTGTCGCAGCATCTTGTACATTGTGACAGAAACCTAGCAGAAGAATAAGAGAAAATATTCCAGCTGACAAAGGTGTTGGGTGTGCTGCATGCCTGCTGTGAGGCCTGCCTTGTTGTCCTTAGAGCAGAGGCAGGAGTAACATCTAGCAGAGCAGATAAAGGCAGCAGACATGCACCCACAGCTGTTGTGCCACCACTGCAGCACTCAGGAAGCACAGCCACTGTAATTTTTAATTTAAGAAGGTTGTATGCCATATCATTAGAAGAATTCACAGCAGACTTCAGCCGCCGAGTCAAAAAGGGAACTCAAGTTCTGCTCTGTCAATCAGGATGTTTGATCACGGCAAATCAAAGAATCTGCTCAGCTCTGCTGAAAGCTTCCCAAAGCCAATGCAATTTTCCACTCCTCTAGTAGTCTGCAATGCTTTTATAGCAGATGGCAAAAGTACTGAGAGAAATCCAGTGCTAACAGCAGCTGAGAACACTGATAGTTTTGTCATTGGAGGGTCAAATAGTGACACTTCTTTCCCAACAAATTAGTAAAGCTAATATACCCCGACTGCCAGGCCAATGATACTGGCCAGAGTTTGCCTTTCTAACTCCATAGTTGCAGGCAAAGGCTCACAGAAGTGGCTGGCAAAAATAGGTAGGCTGTTATCGACAGTTGAAATATACGGTGGTCCATGATATGGATTAGGTGGATTCTCAACACCTTTTCACTTTCCACCCTGGATTTCAAATGAGTTTCTTTAAGAAGCATTTGGTACTAATATGCCAGTGCTTTGTCATAAAAAGGCATAATGGATATGACTTCCAGCAAAAGCTGAAATTATAAAAATTTAACTTGCATATAGGTTCAGAGATGTTTTGAAAACAAACTTTTCAGTTATCTATGATGTTTGAAGGAACTCACTGCTGCAAAAAGAAAACAATGTCTTTCCTTCATTTGCTACTGTCCTCATCATGGACCACAGTCTGTTCTTGCATCCAGTGCAACTTCAGCACAGTGGCCTGGGGTCAGGGTGATGTAATGCACTAAATGCCCAGCTTTCAAACAACAGATAAAACTTCATTTTAAAATTAATTTCTGTCATTACTCGGAGTGTTTTAAACCAACCATCTGGTAAGAGGCTATTGTTGCTGCTGATCCCTTCTTTCCATTTTCTGTGCCAAAGTTGTGAAGGTATAGTACTGTTTTAAGATGTACACCAGCCAAGGAGAGCACAGTGATGTGGAAGTGGTATTTGTATTTTGTCAGTACCAGCAAAGGTGTGTCTGCACAAAGCTGTGAAAAATATCAGCAGCTCAAAGCAATTTAGATCTTCACTTGTTTGTGCACCAGGCAATCTTGAAGAGCTGCAGATCTCTCTCTTCTAAGCCCTAATATCTCAGTAACTTCGGCTATATAAACTCCACAAATTAAAATAGCATATTCATCAATTTATAGGAATATACCACAGTTTGGATGACGCATTATTCCAGTGCTTGGTTTCTTCTGGACCTGAAGGCATCCTAGAGGTCTTAAAATTCAGCCTTTCTTCAGCTCCAACTGGAGCTGGACCAAGCGTTCAGTGCTGGCACCAGACCCACTGCACTGCCAGAGCATTTTAGAAACTAAGCCAATAGCTGGGGAGGTGTTTTCAGGAACCCTTTGCAGAAGGCACCTCTGCCAACAAGGTTCAGCAAGGTTTCTGCTGGTGACTTGAGAAGACATATTGAATGTCAACTAGTATGTTTATCTTCTTTAAACACTGAACTTCCTTTCAAATAACATCTAATAGGGCAGATTACTGTTTTAATACTAATGGAAACTGATCAAAAGATCCTGGATTATTTATTTGCCTGGCTTACTTTAAAACCTTTTCCTGCTTCAGTTTCCATGCAAAATATATCAAAACAGTATTCCTATGAATGGAGAGCCTACAAACTAATCATTGAAGGAGATGAGGAAAGCTACATTTAAAACTGGGTTATGGATAAAAATGACAGAAACCTCCCAGACCAACTTACAGACCTTCTCCACAAACTTTTACAAGAGTTACTTAGGAAAATAAAACTTATGGTTTTATTGCTATATTAGGACATTTGAAAATTCTATTCCTTATCTACAAAAGGCAGTTTCTTCTCAGTTGCAATCATGGTTCATTTGATTAAGGACAAAAGTGGCTGGCAAACTAGCGTTAAAAAAAAAAAAAAGGAACAATTAAATACTGGCATTTTAAGCACTGTCTATAAGCAAAGATAGACAGCAATGGTAAATGACAACTGTCCAGCTCTCCTTCCATGCCTGTTTGAAGGGATGATGGCTGGATCAAAGCTATCAATCCATTTAAATGCAGAAATACTTTCATGATTTCAAGACAGAACAAATATTTCTTTTTGTCTGCACACTTTTAGAAAACATGAACAGTAACTACAGAGCCTATAGATGCCTATTAAAAAAGCCAACAACAATTACTGCTATGTCTAAGAATCAACAAAAAAACCCACCAGTGTATTCCAAAGGCATTCGCTCACAAAGCAAACTCACTCCATGCAAGCCCAAGCACAGAAACGTGATAGTATCTCATTTATGTTCTCTCAGCAGGTTGTACTGGGTCCTCCAGATTCCGGGTTTGCCTTTGAGAGCAATTAAGTTTCTAGCACTTCTGGGAGCAACAAAAGCTCTCACTGTGAAAACCTGCATGCTGCACTCACGCTGAGTCCGCAGCTTGGCAAACTGAAACAACAGCATCAAGAGGGGTGTGAACTTCCCCCATCTAAATCATCTGAGCATTAGTATGTGAAGGGCCATCTCTAAAACTTTGAAGCTATTTCCAAATCATGCCTTTGTCCAGTGCCCAAACAGCCAGCTGCTCCTGTGATTTGGAGAACATTTCAAAAGCCCCTCTCAGCCTGGAAAAAAAAAAGAAATCCCTTTTCTCACCGGCCTGCACACAGGAAACTCTACAAGTTCAGCTAATGTGAACTGTTCTAATTGCTCAGCAAGATGGAGTACCCTTACTTACATAACAGCATGTCCAGAAACACAAGGAAACCTAGGTCCTGCTGTGCTATGCACTGTACAAACACTTGCTCCATGGAGTTTACAACTTGCACAGTGTAAACTGTACCTAAGGGAAGACAAGGGCAAGAAGCACATGTAGAGAAGTTAAGCAACAGGTGTTTCACGTAACTAGTGTGTGAATGCTGCTTCTGAATTATTATAGTACAGGAATGCTGCCTGATCAAAAAATAGATCTGTGATATGTCACTGGCTGCATAAAACAAGCAGAATAGCAGCAAACTACTAAACACCCCAGCTCCTGCAACAAAAGCCCCAACACTATTCAGACAACAGACTTCCTGGACAAGGCACCACATCTTTTACCTCCTCAAGAAAATAAAAATCCAAAGCCATTTTCCATCACTGTCCTTATTCTACCCATACTACAGAGAAAAATGATCTTGTGAAGCTATAGCAAGAGTAGCAAGACAGTCTGACAAAGGAGGCAGTTGGGTGCACGGAAGGGTGTATGCCAACAAACAGCCCCAAGTAAACACAGAAGGGCAGGGTGGTAAGCCACCTCTTGTTTACCACAAGGCACCCTGGCCTAAGAGCATGGCCAAGGGGAGTTACTAAGGGATTGCTCTTACACATGGAGTTCACATGTCATTTACTCTGTGGCAAATAAACTTGTCAAGACCAAAATTGTTTCACATCAACTTATTTTTCTGCCTTAGGCTCTGCGTGCTTGTTTTTCAGGGTTACTGAATCCTTGTAACTCCAAATGAAATCAGCTGGAGAGATGCATACTCATCACCCAGTAGTCTGCTAATTTTTTTTTTTTACTTATCAGAATACCTGTTTCCTCTGTTCTACAGTAAAACACCCAACTCCTTGAACACTGTGCAATTATGTTAATTTCAAATAGTGTAATTTTCAAAATAATTTAAGCCTAGTTATGAGAGTTAATCCAGCTGCTTTCTTGCTGACAACATCTGTGGACTCATAGCCATATTTTTTTGTATCTCCCACTCACCTGTTACAATGCAAGGACGTATAAATACAGGAAAATGGTTTATCAGGGAGATCTGCAAAAAATTACCAAACATGATTTTCTATCAGATTTAGAAGAATATTTCTCCTGTCACCTCCTTCACTTAAAGCTACAATCATTTTTAAGAACCAGAGGTAAGCACTTTTGGAGAGAGAAATGTGCTTAAAGACATGTAATGACAGAAGTGTAAGATGCTTGAATGTCCTTTAAGCCCTCTTTAAAGTGCTTAACAGCTTGGGACAGAAAGTGCTAAGCAACTATGAACGTGGTCACAAATAGTTCATTACACATACAGACACACGCACACATGTCAAAAATGTTAAGCCAAGAACTAAAAGGCAAGGAAACACCAGAAATATGGCCAGTTGCACAACATTTCATCTTCGTTCTTAATTTGGTCATTGCATAGGGGGTATTTTCCACAGGAAATGGTGCCATTCATGGTATAGTAGAGCTGGTATTACTGAACAAGCAAAACTCAGTCGTTTGCTTCATTCTCACTATTAAAAATGGCCCTAAACACTATGCTTTGAAGACAGAACAACTATTTCCTTATAGGTTATTTTCTGGCTGTCACCATATTACCTAACTGCCTGATTTACTAAAATTAGCACATGTTCACAACGCCCCTGTGAGAAGGGTTTTTTTCCCCGTTGCAGAGACAGAACTGAGACTCAGAGAGACTGAGGCTGTGGACAAAGGTCCTTTCCAAACCCAGCTACGCCGCTTGATGAGGTTTTCCTCCCACACATGTGCTCAGCACCAGCTGCCCCTCTTCCTGTGCTGACTGTCTCCCTTCAGAAGTGCTAGCAGTCTGGTGTAAAAGTGTTTTGTAATCCGTTATGGTGAAAATAAACTGGAGCAGCTACAAACTACTCTTTACACTCTTTCATGCTAACCCAGTTTTGCCTCCAACCAGCTCGGGAACACTCACCGAAGAGGGTCCTTTCCAAGGAGAGGTACAGTGAGCACATGGGAAGCTTGTGCTGAGACAGACAGACCCAAAAGAAGACATCTGCACGTAGCTACAGGTCAAAGTCATTATCAGGGCTGAAACTTTTAAATGCAGACAGATTTCTTCTATTTGAGGAACTGAGATAACTGCAAGCTATCAAGGATCTCATGTATGAGAAAAAACCTGTAGCGTTCAGATACCCAATTTGCATTCACAGATTCATGCTGACAGCACAGGGACAGCAAGATTAAGGTGTACAAACAGGTGGAAAGAGCTGCATTCACACAAGGTACTACTGCCAGCAAGACACTTGTTGCATCCTCTTGCTGGAGATTGTTTCTCCACCACCGAGCTGCATGAACAAACTGTATGAATGTTCCTCATCCACTTCAAGCGTGAACAGACTTAGCAGCAGTTTAAGCTAAACTGTGTGTTTTCACACCAGGGTTTTTGCACTGATGCACAGGGACAGCATCCACATAATTCAGTCTGCTGTCTCAGTAGGGCTATGAGGCTGTATCAAGCATTTGGACTCAAACAACCAACCATAAGTGGAATCGTCTTGTATCTTCACACCAGACAGGACAAGCAGCATCTAACTGCAGCCCCAGGAATCAAAAATTCTGCACATACAAATGTGCAGAACAGAGATTTCCCTTCTCCTCTGTGGCTTCACTCCTGCTGCTTCCCTCCTCACACTCTTAACACCAGTTTCCTCCCAGTTCCTCATCTTAATCCCAATTGCATCACACAATCCACCCCTGACAGTCTCACCAGCTCCAGAATGCTGTCCCCACACACGGTGCTCGTAGCCATAACCGCCCCTGAGTCTCCTGGTTCAGACGGTCCCACATTCCCCACCACTTCCCCTGAGCACATGGACCATAGCTTGTGTTCTCTCTTCTCTCCATCCCCTCCTTCTGCTCCACTCTGCCTGGGCAACCAACAGCTTTGCTGGAAACAAGGGAGGACAATCTCCTCTCTCTGCCTCCTGTATGTCTAGGACCACAGCACTCATCAGGAGCCACACGCAGAAATATCAGAGCAAGTCTTTCAGCTTTAAAATACAGCACACTCAGTGCTACCTAACAAGCTCCTGCTGTGTGAGTACAAAATGAGAAATGTCAAGAGTTTATACACTGATTGATTATGGACAAGTTTTCCTGCAAATGAAAAGGCAAATTCCTAATACCCGGGCAAGTCTACATCCAAATTTCAAATATCCACCTCTAAATGTGAAGGTGCTACACAGTTACTCAATGAAATAGCTGGCCTATTTCTAAAAAAGGTACAATAATGCAGGGTTTTGTACCTTGTTCTCAAGACAACCTGAATCATTCATGCTGAAATGTAAAAAAGAAGAAAAATCAACACTAAACTGCCACTGTGTTTGAAAAAAAGTAACTTTGAAAGGTTATCCTGGAAAAATACTGAATGCTGTGCAACACTGATTGTAGGCAGTTCAACCTGCTTTTCTTACGTTACTTGCTATTTTCTACAGTTATTACTGACAAAGTCACTCAAACAAATCCATGATGTAGAATAAAAATGAAAGATTATAGTCTCCAGTGATGTCTGGACATATCTCAACAGAACAAATAAAGACTATAATAAAGATGATGCCCATTAGTGAGGCAATAGATGGCTAACACAGAAGACAAAGACATCATCGTCTAAAGAGTTTTTTTGATTCAGATATGCAAGAGACAGGAAATCCAAGTGCCACAGTCACAGCCTATTTAAAAAAATTAGGAGGAAATGTGGATTAGTTTCTATAGACACAAACATTGATATTCACACTGGAGTCAAACAATTGTTCTTATGACTGCAAACAAGGTCAAACTCTGATCTCTGTAGTGCAGCAGACACAGAAACATGGCAGGAAAATCTTGTTGATACATAACCTGCACTAACTAAGATGACTTGCCTACAAAAAAGCAAATAAAATCACTTTAAAGTAAACATTTAGTTCTTTCTTCATAAAAATATGTAGCTTTTTAGCAGATGACTCAAATGTGAAAGTTTGTGGTCTTTGCTCCGGCAGCCATGCAGGTTGGATTCTGATCCACTATGCAAATGACTCAAGTATTTTTCATTTTCTAGGATGCCACTTGCACTCCTGAACCCTCTGCAAAGGGAACCACCTGAGCCACCACTGCTGTTGAGCCTCACAAGAAAAGAGCAACAGTGTATGAAACGTTTTTTCCTCAACGATGACTACCACCCAGTTTTATAGCATGACAGAGAGGAGTTGTAAAGTCACACTTCTGAAATAGAGGCAAGAGGTCTAACTTTCTAAATTTATTGAAAGAAGCAGGCAGATTCTCCCATGGAAAATTCCAGATCTGTGCTTTGCAGAGCATCCTTTCAAGATTAATGCTAAACCTCTCAGATTTTAAGAAAGATATACAAGCAGAGGAAGGGAAAAAACTGCAAAATGAGTCTAGCTTACATGAGATCTTTCCCTTTCTTGGCTGGGTCCTTCCTATAACGACAAACTTCACTTGCAGGCCTTGGTGCTTACTACTTACTCTCCTCCCCAAAGCAAGAGGCTAAGCACGTGTTTGCAGGAGTGATTTAAAAACCAGAAGAGTCTCACAGAGCAGCAGGCGGGCAGCCTCCAAATGCAGGGGTGGAGTGAAACTAGAGATGGGCTGATCTCTCAGGCACACCACTGGAAACCAGGGAGCTGGGAAGCGGTCTTCAAAGGGTCTTATGGCACTGCTGAGACTTTCTGAAAGCCTCATAAGATAAAAGTCAGGGATCTAAGCCCCATCGTACTATATGACACAAACTCTGTCCTGTTCAGGTGTCTTCAAGCATCACAAAACCCATGTATTTCTAGCAGTAAATATAGAAACACCTGACTTTTACTGCCCATAATAGACTACATCTACATTGGAAGAATATGAAGCAATACTCCTGTATCTTTGTAACTGTGATGAGAGCTGTAATATAAAGAAAGCCTGTGTATTTATTTTTTTAGCCCATACAGAGCTCTAAGGTGCTGACTACTGTATTAAGTTGGACTTTCCAGCTCTCACCTATTTGAATCAAACAAACATACTCTGCCATCATTATTGTCCTGTCTTGTCTTTTGCATTCATCTGTTACATAGATCTATTATGTGGACCAAGTTGAACTTTTTTTTCCACTGGACAGGAAAAGGTATGTGAGAGGAACAAATGCACGTAGAACAGCTTATCAGCCTTTCATGGCAATCCTAAAGAGTTAGGCAAGACCAAAAATGCAGAAAGGAAAATTGAAACCTTCCTCCAAGCGGAGATGACATGAAACTAAGCCAAACCAAGTGTTCTACCACTCTCATGGTGAGCACTCTGGCTGGAGAGCTCCATTCCTCCATCTGGTGAATGTATCTTGACTAGAGAAAGAGTAATACACTACAAGGGAATGTAGGTGCAACCTGGTGTGAGTGCCAGGCTGAGCAACGGGTTCAGCCAAAGCCTCTCACTCCCAAGCTGAACTGCTGCAAGAAAGAACAAACCAAGTCCAAACATATGCTTATTTTCTGAAAAAGAGTAACTGTTCAGATCACAAGAGAAGGCATAGATGTGTATGGCCTTACTTTTATTTCATGGGGCATACAGGAGTTAATTCTGATTCACATGAGTTTTGGGTATCCAACCTAATAACATCTGCATCCCTCAGTGTCAGAACTTAAGTCAGAGGTTGAGGCAGGTAAGCAATAACAACTCACTCTTCAATTCCTAAAAATCATCCTCATTTTCCTTTGAGTCTTCCAGGAAAATCAGATATACAGATCTCTCATGCTCACAATTCATCAGTTTCTAGACTGCATAACAAGTTCCCATAATGTTCCACTTTGGCAGTGAACAGAGGTGGAAAAAAATTCACTGACTAGTGAAGAAATTCAGGGCAAGAAAATAACCCAGAATTACCTGGACTGTGTCCAGGCTTCTTTACAGTTTTATGAAGAAGAATGTTAGGAAGCAGAGCATACATGCTTTGCTTTAAGAGACCCGGTTTCCCAACTGCAACATGAAAAATGTGGTCTACCAAGGGGTGTGAGGAAGATTTCCATCCCCATAACTCACCTGATACTGCTTTGGTACAAACCTACATGAGTTTTTCTAGGTTGAAGAGCTATAGCAATTTCTGTCAGATAAGAAAGTGCCTCCCTGTATCTTAAGTAACACAATTATTTAAGATTTTGATGGTTATGGACTTGCCACAACAGACATTCTAAAGCATTAGTAAGTTTGGAACAGGAGATCTCAAGGGACAGCCTACCCAGCATGTGTGAGACAGGCACATGGCAGGGAAAGAAAAGGGCTCTGAAGGGAGATTTCCTGGAGCAAGAGAGAGTATCTGGAAAAAGAATCCCTGAGCTTGAGATTGCACTGGATGTGATACAGTACAGGTGTGGGCTCTTCCCTTCTTCCAGGTATCTTGGAGCAACCTTGAGCAAGGAGAACAGGGCTGCCGCTCATACATGGAACACAGATGAGAAGAGCCATGTACAAGTCCTTGGTCAGGAAAAACAGCCCAGGGTTTAACCTCTGCTTCCATGCTGTAAGACAGCTTTTGAAGGCTGTGGAGAGAAAAGAGAATTTGGAGACAAATGGCTTGATTTATTACCCATGCTTTTGGTAGAGATTTGGGGTTTCTTAGACATCCTAGCCAGCAAAGACAGAGAAAAAGAGAGAAAAATAGTTAAAGGGTCATCTGAAGGCCTGAATCTCCTGACAACTGTTATCTAAACTCGGAAGGCAAGGCAGCAGCTGACAGAGAAATAAGAAAATAAAAGGAATTTGTGTCAAGTGGAAGCTTCATCGACAAGCACTGTCACTTTGAAACAACAAGGCAATTCAACTAAGTGCAGAAGTAAAATGCAGAGCGTGCACTGCAAGTTAGACAGTTGGACTTTAGGAGCTGATACACAGTCTGAAGTCTGCCCCACAGCCCCAAGGCACATTTCACTCTCTGAAGCAGTACCACAGAGGTAGAAACTGTTCAGTGATGTGCTGCTGTCTCTGAGTGTGTAAAGGCTCCAAGTCAAGGATGTGAGTTAGCTGAAGTAACTGAGCTGTGAACACGTGGGAAAAATGAAAGCAGAGAGCACCTGAATGACACCAGCACCAAACAAAAAACAACGGGGAAGGATTCAAGCAGAAGGATAGGATAGTTGCAAAGGATTTGGCAAATTTATGAAGTCAACCCTCAGCATCACTGAGATCCTATGAGTCTGTCCTTCAGCCTTTCTGTACCTTGCCTGCAAAATTATTCCACTACCAGCCAGCAGAACTGAGAACAGCTGTAGGAGTTGTGCCCAAGCAGAGGAACTCCTCCACTTTGTCAGAAAGCTCAAGGAGGAGGTGAGTAGGTTGAGAAGCATTAGCAAGAGAGAGACAGAGAGACAGAATACTGAAACTGCACCCTACCTTGCTGGGACAGACCCAACAGGCAGACATGATACAGGATATGCTGTCTTCTCTCTGCCTTACTGAACACAGTGACATAAGAGATAGGGGGCAATGGTGACAAGTGCCTGCATGATGCATTCCCTATGTCACTGCTTCACCTCCCCAGATGCCCTGGCATAACAGGTATGAGGCTATGCAAGTGGAACTGAACTGAACAACAAGGATAATAATGGTTCATATTTGGAGCCTGTTCTGTTCAATATCTTTACTGACAACCTGGAAAAGGGAACTAAGTGCACTCTCCATCAGTTTGAAAATGACATCAAGTTGGGTTGGAATGTTAATCTGCTGGAGGGTAGGAAGGCTCTCCAGAGTGATCTGGACAAGCTGGATCAGTGGGCTAAGGCCAGTTTTAAAAGGTTCAACAAGTGAAGTGCCAGGTCCTGCACTTGGGTCACAACAACCCCATGCAAAATTACAGGCTTGGGGCAGAGCGCCTGGAAAGCTGCCCAGAAACTGCACTTCTGCGGGTGCTGGTTGGCAGCTGGATGAACATGAGCCAGCAGTGTGCCCAGGTGGCCAAGAAGGCCAATGGTATCCTGGCCTGTATCAGGAATAGTGTGGCCAGCAGGACCAGCAGGACCAGGACAGTGATCATCCCCCTGGACTCAGCACTGGTGAGACCACAACTTGAATCCTGTGTTCAGTTTCAGGCGCCTCACTACAGGAAAGACATTGAGGTGCTGAAACGTGTCCAGAGAAGGGAAATAGAACTAGTGAAGGGTCTGGAGCACAAGTCTGATGAGGAGATCCTAAGGGAGCTGGGGGTGTTTAGCCTGGAGAAAAGGAAGCTTACAGGGACCTTATCAGTTTCTACAGCTACCTGACAGGAGGTTGTAGCCAGGTGGAGACCCATCTCTTATCCCAGGTAACAAGCAATGGGACAAGAGGAAATGGACTCAAGCTGTGCCAGAGGAGGTTTAGATTGGATATTAGGAAAACTTTCTTCATGGAAATGGCTGTCAAGGAATAGAACCAACTGCCTAGGGAAGTGGCTGAGCCACCATCCCTCGAGGTATTTAAAAAATACACAGATGTGTCACTTAAGGTTATGGTTTAGTGGTGGACTTGGCGGTATTTGGACTCAAAGATCTTAAAGATCCTTTCCAACCTTAAAGATGGCTCTAAAACAGGAATAAGAGCAGTTGCCTAGGTTATACAAAACTGTGAGAATGAAATCACAAAGGAGAGGAGAGCACTCAGAAGTTGGTCTCACGGATCAGTGAAGATGGTTCCCCACACAATTAGAACCTCTGCCTGCCAAAGAAACTTAATTTTTGAAGTGGTTGCATCCCTCTACAGAAACTTGCTTAAAAATGAAGATCCATACTTAGTCCCTGGGCAGAGAGTGTGTGTGAGATTTTTGATTCCTTTGACATTACAGGATTACAGTAATTACCTTCTTTTCATGACTTTCTCACAATTTCAACTATCCACATCTAGATTTATTGCCCACTTAGAAAAGAAATACTATTGAAGGGACCACATCCATCAAAGTTCTTATTTCATCACTCTGAAACCTGAAATTCTTACTAAGACACAGCATGAATGGTTTCTAAGCACAAGGTCCTTTGCACATAAAGAACTCAACAGACTTTAACATCTTAACTGCTTTTAACAGATTGTAAGATCTTACACATTGGGAGTTCCCTAAGCATTAGGTGATATTTTCCATAAGGAAATACTGTAGGAAAACAGGAGACCTGAAAAGTTCATAAAACAAAGAAGTGTATTTCAACAATAGAAAGTACCTGCTCACAGAACTCAGAAAAATAAATTTTTGCCCATAATATTCATTCTTTTCAAACACAAGCTACCAGAGAAATGTCTGGCTCAAAGAGAAGTGGAAAATACAAAATCTGACTGAGTTATGTCACTATGATTTCCTAAGACCAATTCACTGCAATAATTAATTAGTCCGATCACTCTTTCATAATCTTCTTCATTAGGTCACAAATTCCTGCAAATTATTAATTTCTTCCACTACTTTCAGTAAGGATCTGATTGAGACATCATCTTTGGTAAGTTCTTCAGTTTAATACTTACCTTGCAAACATGTAAGTTTACTAAGAAGAGTAGAACAAAAAAATCAAAAAAAATCTGACAGCAAATGTTAGGCCAGAGCTGCTAAGAAGAAAACACAAACAGTAGAACAAAAAGCAGCTCCTCAACCACTTGTCTTTTCAAACCTCTCTGTTTTTTCTTCTTAGGATCTATGCTACTCATAACTGGATGTTTCTCATGCTTGTACTGGGGTCTCTCAGAGCATCTTTCCACTGAGGTAAAAATATGTCCTTTTCTCAACTGTCTTATTAGCAATCATGGCAAGTGGTTTTATTTCTTTTTTCTCCATGACCTTTCTCAGGTTTTGCCTACTGTTTATCTAAATGCAAAAGCTGCTGATAAATGCTTATTACTTTTCTCTTTTATTAAGTATTCAAATGAAAAGTGATGTTACTTCTTATTCAAATGTATGTTCAAGCCATCTCAACTTGCTCAGGGAGGAACTAGGCTATCCTACTGGCAAAACTCTGCCATATATTTTCCTCCCATCTACCAGAATTTCTCATATCGCACACAGCTTTACTTTTTCTTTTTTTAAAACGTGTGACCGGTTATCAGAAACAAATGTTTTCCTCAGACTCATAAAAGTCAGGTTTTATGCTATCCCAATGTAAATTGAAATGATGGCCAAAGCAACAGAACCATCAAAAGTCACCTGTCAAAACAGGAATATGTAACTGCTGGTAAAAGTCAATAGATGCTGTATCTTTTGTTACATGCTGGCATTTTGTTGTAGTTATTCCTCCCCAATAATTAAGAAATGACAGTTTAGTTTTAAAACAAGGGCATTTTATAATCAGTGACCCATCTATGCTGCTCAACCATCTGATCTGTCTCAAGGTCACTGTCTTCAGTAACTGGTGAAGAATTACATCATCTGTCCTACTATAGGATGGCAATTACATCACTGATCAATACCTGAGATCTTAGTGTGACCAACAATTCATATTACGGATGAGTTAAAACCGGGTTGATACCACAAAGTGAAATTCCTGTTTGGTTCAGCCCACATCCCCATTAAGACTAAATTACAAGACTATGAACTCTACTACTATTATTTGTAGTACAGTGCAAACAGAGCTAAGCAAAGATGGGGTAGGGAGGGTGCCACAGTGGCATGCCTTTTGCAAAGACAGAGAAGATGGTCTTTGCTTTGAAGAGCTTACATCAGCCTGAAGTGACAAGAGCAATGGAGGGTGGAGGGAAGAGGTGTAAGCAGATGGCAGCAGACCACGTTATTTTTGTAAGCCTTTGGTGGTGATGCAGTTTGAGGCAGTCACATGTTCACCTTCAACAGCAATAAGTGCTTTAAGCTATTTTAGTTTCCTCTGCCTTGAAACAGACATGGAGCTAGCAAGCAGCAAGCGACTGTGTCTCAGTGGAAGATGAGCAAATGGGCAGCCCTTAGGTCTTCTGCTCCCCTGCAGCTGGTTTGGAAGTAAAACAGGAGGTTCTGCATTCAGTGAGGAAGAGATCAGGTGAATAAAAGGAGTATGAAGGAAGGTTCAGGCAAAAGCGAATAAAGATGATCCAGGTAAGAGTGAAGTTGAGAAAAAGAGGTTCAGGGAAGAGAGAGAAGCTGGACCAAACAAAAAATTAGTTTAGAGTAGAGGGAACATATGCAGTTTGGATCTACAGTTTGTCTTCTGGCTGCTTTTGCCAAAAGCCTTCTGGCTGAAGTCTTCAGGAAGGGGCAACTCCCTCGATACCCTTTACAGAAACCTGTTGAAGAGATTGACCTTGCTTTGCTCACCTTTATTCGTCCAGGGCTCAAGCAGCCCTCAGGATCATGGTAACCTGAGCAGAGCCCCACTAAAATGTTTCAGAAAAAGCACCCACAGTAAGATTCAACAGAGGGTAGTAACTCACCTATGGCGGGGATATATACTGCAGTATCTAGAGGCACTGACCTACTTGGCTTCAATACAGGCATACAGCGAATGACAGCTTCTGCCTCAAATACAAAGAGCAATACATGGAATAGCAGTCCTAGGGAGAGAGAATACTAAGCCAGCATTTTCATCCCTGAATACACTAAATTAGGTACCAATCCATATTTCAGGACTTACATAGCTAGCCTCCTTCACAGTAACACTGTGTGCATCCAGAGGCCCAGTAAAGTGAAAGTGGAGGGTTGCAGGCAACTTGCCTGCTCTGGAAATCAGGCCAGGACTAACCAGATTTGATAGCTCTGACCTTAACAAATATAGTTGTGAAATGCAGACAAAACTAGCACCAGCAGGAAAATTATATGAGGTTTCTAAAACATGAATTAAGTGTTGAATCTTGCAAATACATATACGGCAGCTACATGTCCTGAAATGCCTCTAAGGGCAAAAACTGACTTGGTCATTTTAAATGCTTGATTTTGCAGCGTGTAGAACCTTGCCTGAAGGACAGGCAACCTTCTCTGTCTTCTCCTGTCAGATATACTCAGTGGTTATTTAGTGACTATCACTCCCTCTTCTCCCAATAAACAGAGAGACACAGTGTGGTTGTCTTTAACACAGAAGTCAGTAAAAGCAACAAATCAGAAACCACAATGAACTCACCTTAAAGAAGAGGGGTTTTTTTATTTCAGATTAGGGCAAGGTACTTAATAACTGTTTTTCTGAGAGGGCCTCCTGTATATCTTTCACCAAGAGGCAGGCAAACTCACTGGCTTTGGAATAAACAGCACGGCAAGATTTGCCCCTCCGGGGCTCATTACAGGGTAAGGGCATTAGACCCTTTTTCTTGTAGTACACCCTTAATGCATTTGCAGTAACAAAGGAAAAAAAAACAAAAACAACTACTTTCAAAGTTGTGTTTAAAGTACTTAAAGTTCAGTGTTCAAAGCCTTAGATCCCATTTGCAGCAGATTTAATAGGGCAGTACTACTTGCCTCCAAAAGGTACTTCTTACCCTTGCAGACTAGAGAATAATTACACACAGAGAGGCTAACTCTGCCATTCCTTGTGCCAGTTTTATGCTGAAATAACTCCACTGATGGGTGAAATTAAGATGAAATGAGACTGCAATAATCTAATACTAAATCACGTCAGGAAAAAATAAAATCTGCTTTGTCAGAAATGTAGTTGACTCAAGAGATTCTTTTTCCTTGTTCCCTACACAGAAACACTCTTTTTCACATATGCAATTTTGAAAAAGTAATGCCTGCAGGATTCTGCGCTCATTACAAAGTTAGGTGCAAATTCCTCAGAGATAACAGGAAATTAAAACACAACAGGAAAATAAGCTGCCCATACAGCTTACCATGTATCTTACCAAGCAGATAAATATGAAATTAAATAAAAAGTTAAATGCTGTTTCAGTTTCATGACTGCTAGCTCTTTATCCCTGTCTCAGAATCCAACTGTGTTCTGTGGAGGAGGAAACATGTCAGTGCAGCATATTTCATTTGCAATGAAAAGTAATTTATTGTGCCTAACTGTGAAAAGCAAATTGATACCATCATCTAGGAGTTTCTATCTCACAAGGGTTGTTTCTGTAATTTTCCCTTGTTTTGGAAAGAACTAAGATTAGAATAACTATGCAAAAGCATGCAACCAATATTAAATTAAGCTTGAAATCATGAAAAGCTGATAGATGACAAAGGCTGGAAGGAGACAGATGTATGGCACAAAAAGAAGTTCAATATGGCTACGAAAAGTAAATCTATTTCTCAATTACTAGCGAGATACCTTAGTTTCAGATGTCACAAAAAAATCCAAGAAAAATAACCTTTTCCTCTCAAAATATGTTTCGAGTAAGCCAGTTTGTTAATTTAAGAAATAAAGAAGGAAAGAGCAGAAGAACTGGTCATTATTTCTTCTGTGTTACTGAAAGACAAACCGCACAAGCACAACTGAGGAGGAATAAACTGAAATTCTGAACAACCAAAGTAAGAACTAAACCTTTACCCTGAAGCACCTCACCACTGGATTCCCTTCAACACACGTAAAAATACCATCACTTTTCCTAGGAGCACTGATGATAGTATTTGTATTTTGCCACTGGAGCACCAGCTAGCTAAGCTTAACAAAACTCAAAAGGATAGGTGGGACAAGGGTTAGGACAGGAATTGCATACATCCTGAGTGTTCACGTTGCTTTACAAGTCCCTTGACTGCAGAGGGACAGAAGATGAGACCTTTCCAACAACTGGTTTATGTCTGCTGAGGCAGATCTGTTCACTATGCAGCTACTTGGTTTCCAGAGAGGCAAGATATAAAAGCCCAAGCTCTTACTAGCCCATCAACAAGAATAAACTCCAGCCTTTTACACTGCTGAAGTATTATATACAACGAATATATAATGCTCCACAAATCCAGCGCCAGCACTTTCCAACATACTTGCCTTCCACCTTCTCCCCTTTCACTCTTTCCTATCGGACATTTTCAGTTATCCTGTACGCACTTCACTAATGCTCCAGCTCCCATCTCCAATATCTTCCCAAGCCAGCCTTCAACCTGTAGCTCCTTCCCATGTTATTCAGCTTTTCCATTTCTCTTCTAAACACTTGTTACCATCACTCTGCTGATAATCTGTTTTTAATAATGGGCTCTGGTTGTGGGGGTTTTTTAATAATACCGAAAACTCAAAAACCCCTAACAGGAATCTATGGAACTGCCACCAGATCAAAGCACTGCCTTTGCCTTTACTTACTTTAGAAGGCAGGACATGAAAATATCATGAAAGGCACAGATGACATTATAAAAACCAACTGGAATAATTTTTCAGGACAAATGGCTTGATACCCCATCTCATCCAGCTCAGTGTCGGGTTCACAGAACCTCACTATATTACATGATCTCACAAACAAGGCATCTTCATCAGCATAAAACTACAAGATCTTCAGCTTGTGATGCTCAGAATGGAGCATGGAAAATGCCACACAGCTGAGTCTTGCAACAAGCTTTTCCATGTGTAAGGGGAAACCCCTTAAACCCCACAGCATAAGGAAAAGAGCTACAGACACATCAGGTATAATGCCCCCAAATGAGACTGCAAGGGACAGCAACAAGACAACTATGGAGAATTCAGGGCTTCTTGGATCTCTACATCAAGCTGTTAAGAGGAAAGCTTTGCTCCTTCCTTGGTTGTCAAGTATGACAAAGCTGTAGAAGGCAGCTGTCCTTTCTGACTTAACCTTGGTTAAAGAAAAACAGAACACATCACACCAGAGCCAAAGGAACTGTTCCCTGTGGATGTGTTTCCTATTGAGGTTGAGGCGTAGGGCTTCTCTGGCCACCACTTTCAAATCAGTCCATCTCGAAAAATTTCTATCTCCTCTCCCTGGATAACCGGCATCACCAAACGCTGAACACACTGATGAAGCTGATGAACAGTGAAGTGGTATAACAGCTTAACCAATGGCTGATACAGCAAGTGGGTTGCATCACTTCAATGACAGCAGCTTAGAGCATGAAAATTGTTCTTTTCAACCTCCCTCCCCACCAAATGAGCACCTTCCACTTACCAACATGGCAAGAGTGACTTTCAAAGGGAAGGACCTTGGGCAAAGCAGAACTGCACGCCGGCAGAAGTGAGCAGGAAAGAAATCTGCCTTGCAAAACGGCTGGGCCTCCGAAGTACCAAGCGCGACAGGGTGCAGACAGAAATACTACAACCAGGTTCAACAGCACAGAAAACTGCACCATGCAGGTTGCTCTAATGGCAACGGAGAACTCGCATACGGTCAAATAATGCTGTGAAAGCCTTTGTGCAATGGGTAGGGGTCTGGAAAACGTCTTTTTTTTTTAAAGAAAGAGCCGGGGAAAGAGCCCTCAGCAGGGAAACGAAGATGAGCAAGGCAAAATCCTCTTTCAAAAAAGACTTTGATGTCCACCGTTGCCAGAGAAGAAGATCTGTACCTGTGTGGTACACACAGGATGCCTGAGTTCAGGATCCAGTCTGCTCTGATCAACAGCTCTTTCTAGCTGCCAACAGCACATTGCAGCAGAACAAGTACTTGTGCTTTCTAGCACTGAAAGCAGGATCAGGAGTATATTCAAATAGGTACTGATGCTACATACTCTCAGTTTTACTCTTGAACAGCAGAAACTGGTGGTAGCCAGTAAAGGCTTGCTAAGCACACACAAATGAAGACAGAGTATTTCTACATGCAATTAATCATGATTTATTTGAAGATACGCTGTTAGCACTCCCATTTTCTGCTTCCTGAAACTCCAAATAATGAGGGCTAAGCCTCAGTCTGAAAATGTTTTCTCTCCTGTGTTGAACAAAAGTGATAGGGGAAAAAAGTGTTATCATCTAAACCAGCAAAGTGTTCTGGCAAAAAAGTTCTTTGCATCTTTGAGCAGAAAGAATGTCTTAAAAAGAGAGGTTGGGCAAGCCAGATTAAATAACTATAGCAATTTAAGAATTTGGAAGCGAAACGGTTTTTATTTAATAAGCAGCTAAGTGGTGTTTCTGCTATCACTGCTGTTAGTTCTCTGCTTTCTATTTTTTCAATGTCTGCATGTTATGGTCTCAGAAAACAAGCTATGTTACAGTGTCTCTGAAGCAAATTACTCAGGAAATAAACACGCCTTGTTTGTGATAAATTTGCTACACATATTTTTGAATCTGTAGTTTGCCTGTCTAAATACATTTCCAATGGCTCTTTTGCACTTAGAGGAAAAAAAAATCCACTTTCATTTTCCGTGATATTTCAAGTGCTTAGGTATGAGAAAATTCAGGTTATTTCTTAAAACATTTTTGTTTTAGCAGAAGATGGGGCTGGGGATACTGCATGGCTTTCAACCATCATATCTCACCTGCAGAAATCTGTCTTCCCTGAAGAACTTCATACCATTACTAACGGCAGACCCTCTGCACCAAATCCTGGTGAACAGGCCATACCTATGGACTGCCCTTTGTACTCTAACATCAACACAGAGCAAAAGCAACTGATCAGAATGGCCTTCTGGTCACAGTATCCCCGAAAACTGAGAGGGAAGCTGGTTTTATCAGCATAGGCTTTCATGGTGAGATTTCTAAGCACCGTATTTTTACACAGAATAAAAATCTGTAGATAATTTAAATACTTTCCGAATACCTTTTCCTTATGTCAGTCAAACAAAACATACATATATACATAACTTGTGTTGTATAAGCATGTTCCTTCCACAGTATACTAAGTGCTTTGATACGATGCCGGTTGCTGCTTCAGACCCTAAGCCAGGTTTGTTAAAATCTGTCCAAATATCACATAAAAAAACATGCGAAAGATGAAGTAGCTGTGCTACAAATAGAGCAACTGCAGAGGCTATGGCCCTGCCCACATTCACTCTAGTGTATTTTTACACAAAGCCTAGCACTGCATGATGTGGGTGCCAGCTATAACTTCTACCATACTGCCAGCAAAACAGGATCCAAAAACAGATAACAAGGAAAATTCTGGGGCAGTTTCTGCGTACTATGAGGAATAGAATTTGTTGGGTTTTTCAGAATCACCATTGTAACACGTTTCACAGACACAGAAAGTATGGATGCAAACAGCACTACAAGCATCAGTCAGAAATCATTTCAAATTCATCACCGCCCAGACAGGAGATTTTTTCAGTAAGGTTCAGCTTCAGCTCCTGCCTGCACTACAGACAGTATCATATCACAATACGATGATGTCGCGACAGGTTTATAAAGCAAGTTGGACTTGACTGTGCGAACAAGGTCATTTTACAGTTATGGAGAAGCACTCTGTTCCAGCACTGCTAGAATGCCCAGTTCCAGCACACATAAGCTTAGCACACTAAATGCAATGTCACAGAAACGCTTTGGCATTCATGGACACTTGGAAAAGGGTTTAGGAACATTTTGCAGCAGCAAGTTTAACTTACTTCTTTCTTCCTTCCAAGCTTTCTGAACCTGGAGAAACACTGTGTGTTTGTTCTCTTCCTGCCAGAACAACAAACCATGCTCTCTGCCACTCAGACAGAGATAAACTTTTAGATACTTTAGATACTGACAGAAGAAGATAGAAAACAAAACAAAAAACGTGACACAATCGTGTGGAAGAAAGACATCTGAATTGTTTGCAATTTAAAGCCTTGACTTTCTATTTCATTAAACAATAACTAGATTTTATGTCGGAATAGGAAATTACAGCTTGAGCAGCACATCCCTGCTGAACCAGCAGTAGACTTGTTCAATCATTTACTTTTCTAGGGGTTTGAAAGAGTCAACAGTTCTGCAATCCTGCAAACAATTTTTACCTTTTATTTCTCTTTATTCCAGCTGAATGACAGTGCTCTGTAGTAACATTCTGCTTGGCAGAGACACAGAAGAACTGTAAGTCTTTTGTTGTTGTTTCATGTGTATGCAGAGGAATCACCTCAAGAGCAACACAACATATCCCTCCCAGACCCGTGTGGTTGATGGTGCCACCCCTGCAGCAGTCAGTGCCCCCCTGAGCTCACAGTGACCCCAGGCTCTTCTAAGTGCCACTGGAGCAGCTGCAGTGCCAGCTGGCACCTGACAAAATGTAGGAACATGAAAAATCAAAATGAAGGTTTGAGAAGAACATGCAGTGCTCACAAAGCAGCTGGTCTGAGGTTGACTCTGAGCAAACTAAGGATCAGAGCATGGGGTCATGCTAGAGAACACCATCTCAGCAGCAAGAAGTGGTTCAGATGCAAAGCTCTGGGTTATAAAGGGTACAGCAGATTCCTGGGGGGGAAAAAAGAACACCCAGGCAAACTGCAGATTTTTACCATGGTATTTATGTGCAGATTTTTACATTATTTATGTGTGCATTCACTAATATAAAGCAAACTATGATGTGTCCAGAAGATTATTAATCCCCTCAACAATGCACTGTAATTCCATAGCGCTTTGAACCCTGAAGTACCACATGCAGTACTACTACTTAAGCTTCAATGTTACAGTCCAAAATGGAGGGTGGTGAATGGAAAGGAACATCCAACACTTTCATAGCACATTTTAATACTGTGTGTTACAGGCCAAAGAAACGGTTGGCAATTCAACTCCTCTCCTCAACCTGCTTCCAGAGGGTCACCGAGAAAACTTGCTCTCACTCTTCTGCTTCACTACTTCGCATGCACACATGGCACAGCAAACAACATTGACAGTAAGGCCCACCAAAAATAATGATCCCTCCAGTGAGTCATAGAGCATATCGCCATTTATTATCTAAGACAGTTGCTTTAATAGTGCTACACTGGGAATTTAGTTAACTCATCCCACAGACTGGATTCCAATGATATTTAAGCTGCCGGCTTTTCCGTCAAAGGTTTGAGAGACTTGGTGTTTTTTCTTTTTAAAGCTACACAAGAAATTTCACTTTACAAAATTTATGACTAGCCCAATGGCCAGCCTGGGGCTGGTATGTAAGTTTCCTGCCAACCTGACTTCTTTAAAAAATATAAAGAAAAATTAAGACATCGCAGAGATGACAAGTAACTTTCCTTTTTTAAAGACTGTGGCTGATAAACACTATCAATTTCAGTCAGTAGCTTAGTCCTAATCAGGTCATATCACAGTTCACCGCCTGGGGTCTTACCCAACAAGCAACACTGGCCCAGAAGAGCCATGCTCCGTCCCTCAGTTGCCATAGATACTCGTTGGTGACCTTCTGACACATTTATTTGGCTGGCAAACAGAAACTGTCATCACATCAAGCGCTGGTCTCTCTTCTCAGTGTTACTAATACCACTCTTTTGCCTAGTGGCACCAAGGAGATCATTGCATTCATATTCACTCCCTGAAATTGCCATACAGCTTCACAGAGAAGGTCTGAATGCTTCTAACATGCCTCTTGCAACTGATTCAGCAATTGAAACCACCCACAGTAACCCTGAAACGCACACTGAACCCTCTTAGAGACATCATGTCAGTGGAAGGCTCCTAACCCAAACCCCAATCACAAAGAATTTTATTAAGTTTGAGATTTATTGCATTAGTGCTTCAAATTTCTTTTTTACATTATTCTTCCTAGCAGGCTAACTTTCTTTTTACACCACTTTCCTTTCCTGCTAAGGAAGATCTTTACTTTTACTAGAAACTGGATAATAACAGAGGTGACTAATAACTTTACTTGTTTTGTAGAGTTGGAGAACATCTGGATCCCAAAATGACAACGAAAGAAATGAAATTTTGAAAAATCCCACAATATTTACATGAAATCTTATAAGAAATCAAGGTTTAGTTTTCCCAAGAATATTTAAATTGTAACAAAGGAAATCACAGAATATCAGAGTCTTCCACAGAATAAGTGATTCAATTTTCAACCATGGAAAAATAACTATATTTAGAAAGACACAATACGTTACTTTTTCTTCTGGTAAATTTAGTGGAATTAGGAGAATAGATGGCCACGTATCTATGGAGTATTCATATCTATCATCCTGATGCAGAAATATTAGAGAGTAAGAAATCCTACATGTCTTGAGAGTAGCCTGTGCAGACCATGTAATAACAAATGAGATCATTACATGCAGCCTTGAAGCAAATGGTCTTCTGACTTTCAACAATTTATGTATGACATGGAATGTCGAGTTATTATCATCATTTTTTTCTATTAAAAAAATTCCTGAAGCACTATCCTTCCGATTTAACAGAAAGATAATACAATGAGAAACTTCTACTCACAATAAATAATTATTTGGCAACTTCAGTGATCACAGGATTTGAAAATGCTGGTGTTATGAAACATTTACTATTTAAGTGCAAGTGAACAGTGAAAAGCACAGCTCCAAATAACAGCCTGAAAAAAGGAACACACCCACCAAAGCATCACTGATTCACACAGCAAAAAAAAGAAAAACACCCCAGCAAAGGAAAAGCATTATCACCACTTGAAGAAAACTTCCTGGACAAGCTGTGTCAGCAGCTCCACAGCATCCTCTCATGAGTTTCACTCATGCAAGTCGATGGTGTTGAAAAGCACATTTACAACCATCGCTCAGTATTAAACAGGTCTTTAAACTGCAGAACAGAGGAAGGATGATGCAACGCCAAGAGTCCTTGGATGGGACTTGGGAGACATAGACTCAGCTCTCTGCCAGGCCACCCTCTGGGCCCACGAGCCTACCTCTGGGCTTGATTCTGCAATCTGAGCAGTGGGGGCACCACAGCTTCCCCATTTGAGGGGAGCACAATCGAGAGAGACACAGGGAAGCCTGAGATGCTCAGGTATTTATTGATGTGCTGCACACAGACTCCCTAGGTGGTTTCTGGAAAGCGTATCCTGCATTTCTGCATTCTGTATTTCACCAAACAGGTAAGTAAAACTGGAGGAATTGGAAGAAGGAAGCAAGTAACTTTGAATTTGATGTGCACAATGAAATTCTGCCAACCTTTCCACTTGAAAAATTACTGGTTTAAACATGCTCCAAAAATAATAACAGCTCTGTTCTAACTTTATGGCTATAGTTATAGTAACATTCTCAGTACCACTATGTTTCTGAAATGCAATCAATGATTATTAAAAAGTTTTCTTAAAATAGTTTTCATGTGAAATCTAATGTTCTGTTTTCTTAGGCTGCAAACAAATGTGATCAGCTCTGACACAAAAAGCATTTGAACTGTGCAAACACTATTTTCTTCTATAAACACTAACAGGAAAGTACCATTCATGACTTGGTCTAGCTGATTACAAACTCTGTCAAGCCTTGTCTCTATACATTCTGTTAAAAACAATTTAATGCTCTGTTTTATAACAGGGAACTGAAAAAAAATATAAAGACAACTGAAGAACCATACGAAACACAAGCTCTGGTTTTAAAATATGTTCATGGTGGATCACAAGCAGATATTCTAGCAGTACTTTTCTTTCCCCCCCTCAAAAAAAAATTTCAGCATGAGAATGTCCTACAGTTGACACATCCCTCAAAGGATTTCCCTGTTGCTTGCCCACAAACTGTCCAGCCCCCACAAAACTGAAGGGATTGCACGTCAGCCCAACTAATTAATTCAAGCTTACAAATAGCTATCCAATCATTGAAAGCTACGTACCTACACAGTGTTTTCCCACACACATTTTACTTGTGTATTTTATGTTTAGACAGCCTAATATATTAATCAGTATGAAAAGAGGGAGAAGACAGAATTAATTGTATGATTTATATCTGGTTCAAGATCTTTTTACTTGCCTCAAGAGTATAAAGTGGCCTTCATGTGTACGAAGATCAAACCCTGTGCTATGCCAGTGGGTTTGACTTCAGCAATTACAGTCCCCAAGATCTAGTCCCAAAGACCGCACGGTTCTTCAGTCATTAGAGATCTCATTCTAGAAGATGTTGAATATGCATTGAACTCTCTAAGCCTGAATAACTCTCCCAAGAACACTACTTGACTGGGCATTAAACACAGACACAGTCTGAGGATGATTTCAAACATGGCCTTGCTGACCTGCCCCCTGACCTTTTTTTTTTTGCCTCTCTTTTTCCTTCACAGTTTACGTTTCACTGAATTGAAGTTTGCAGCAAGAAAACACAGTCATTAAACCCAGCTGTGATTAACTTGTAGTAATATCACAATTATAGCCAGGAAAGAGAAAAAAAAAAAACACTACTGAAAACTCAGTATATTTTTAACTACACATATGTGATTACAAACAACTTTTTTGATACCAGATTTGCCATACATTCCGTGCCCACCACTGCAGCTTCAACCATGAATTTATCTCTCCTTGACCCTTTCAAACATAAACTTATCTCTGTTTAACCCTTTCAAACACAGGTAAGCTGTTATACTAACAGATAAAACAAAACCAAAACCCAGAAATGAACTTCCTTGTGGTTTCCGTAACTTAATAAAGCATCTTTCTCCTCCAGGGGAAAAGTGTTTGTGGAACTGTGAATTGATTTTTATGCTTCTGCAGTTAATTTGAACATTTTCCCCATTCACATCAATCAAGCTGTTGCAGACCAGGCATGTCAATGGCTCACTGAAGGACAGCATAATAAGCATCTTCTCTACAAGTCTACGCATCCCTACACAAATGATGTGCAGTTCAGTTAATTAAGAGGTCCTTTAGTACACCTTTAGGAGGAACCTCTAAATTCCTGTCTCCATGACACAGTTAAGGCCAAGTGCTGTACCACATGCACTCGGTACACCTGACACTAAAGCTGTCTGGAAAACAGCTGCCAGCACTGCCCTTAACTCCATGTTCCAATGGTTGGCAACCTCTCATAGCTGAAGCCACATCTTCCTTCTCAGAAGCACATGACACATCACCTGAAGTATCTGCCTGTAAGGGGAAGGATCAGAGTCAGCACGACAGGGTTGAGGCTTTTGGTTGGGTGTTTTTTTGTTTGGTTGGTTTGGGTTTAGGGGGGTGGGGACAGGTGTGGTGTCGAGGCAGTTCAGACATAATACGATACTAAAGCAACATCACCAACGTTAGTGAGCCCAGTGCAAAACAGTGTTGTCAGCTTTGCTGCTTTCCTTCTAGGAGGATGAGAATCTCTTCTCTTGATATCCAAAACATTAAATCTACTTTAGGTAATGAGTAGAAAATGATACTTACGCAGAAGGCCTAAGTAACAGCTCTCTATCTCAATTACAGGCACAGCACAAACAGCCACGGCTCACAGTGCCTGTAGTATGTATACTACCAGTACCTTGCAGGCTTGGAGAGCAGAGCTAAGGTGTCACACCCACCCTCTCCCCTGTCAAATTTCAGTTTGTCAACAGAGGAAAATTCTGCTAGGAAACAAAGAGATTAGCAATCTCGTTCCATCAAATCACTGGGCAATAATAATAAAAAGGGGTTCACTTTAAAACAGCTCACTTATATAAGCACGCATTAGGGTAACATACATAATTTCAGAGGTGTAACAGAAAAAGGAGATTTGTCCTTTAGCTATAATCAGTGAAGATCAAACACAAATCTGCAGTTTGGCATGGAAAGGCCTCAATCACTAGGGGAGAGGTCTTTAGTTAGTGTTGCCCAGTTCAACGACAGATGAATTAGGCTGACAGTGTCCATGTTTTGAACTTTTTTGTATAAAGGATAAATATAAACAGTCACATAGAGCAGATGGACAGTCAGACAGCTATATAAGCTACACAGATAACCCTCTGGCAGTATCACCCACATAAAACGCAGAGACTGAAGAAATTTCAAAGGCATTAGTTCTCAAGCTTAAATCCTGTTAAGACAGTTAAGATCCAAATAATATGTTTTTAAAGTTGCATAGATGATTGTTCATTTATTTTATAAGAGAAGGCCAGCCACATTTGACAACACATTTCTTGAACATTAATACAGCGGAATTAATTTTTTCCTTCTTATTCTCAGTATACACACAGACAAGGAATTAATAAGTATTATTAACTAGAGTAGTACCAGCTTGCTAAATAGCGATCCATTTAATTTTAAAATATTGCTCTTACTAAAATTGTCCAATTGACCAAAAATATTGTCCCTCCTGATCACTTCTCAAAACAGTCACTGTAGCACCACAAAGCCAGGCAGAGGTAGATCAACTGACACAAGCTGTAATCTGTGGCACCGTGTGCTTTTTAGCAACGCGTTTTGAAGTAGCAATTGAAAAGAAACAATTTTTAAGCACATTTCACTGAGCAGCTCACAAGAAAAAGGCTGCAATCCCAGACTTTTACAGACGTTTAAACCTGCAATGCTTCACTCCCACTATTGTTCTAAATGCTGAGTACACACCCTCCACTCCACATGCGCTCACACACAGACACACGTGCATGCTCACATGCACTCAAGTGTCACACCATGTACTTCACTTCTAATAGTAAACCTGACAGAAAGGAATTTTATTTTTACACTTTCACACCGCCCACTCCTAATTAATGTCAATCAGTGTCTTCTACATAGTACACACTGCAAATATACATGGCCTTATCTCTTCTCTGTACAAGGTGGGGGCAAAAATTTCTACTGTGGCTAAAAATGAGTAGGCTCCACGTGATGGATTCACACAGGAAGAATCTAGAGATGTACAACTCTCCTTTAATGACCCTACTGAGGAGTCAATTAAAATTCTCTGATTTTTGGGGGGACGTTTCTGTTGTTTTGTTAGTGCTTTTCCCCCCACAGCTATGAATAAGAAGCAATTCTCCAGTTCAGAAGAGCTGTTGCAGGCTTCCCGAGGTGCCAGAGGGCCAGAACATCTCGACAGCTGCCAGGAACAGTGGCAGCAGTGGGAGGGACACAAAGGAATTTTGCTGGTGATTTTAGCAGAGCCAGTACACACTGTTTATACAACCATGGACCAGAGCCAGACAATCAAAAACACTGGTAGCTACTGGGTATGCACCTATACTTGCACTCCCCAGCTGTCCCCATAACCACCACAGTAGCAGAAGTGAGGGTGGGAATATCTTGCTCCCCAAATCCAAAGCAGACAAACTTGGTTTCCCAGCAAACACACCACTTACTTCTTTTTATAGACTGCCTTTCTCTCAAACGCAAAAGTAAATCCAGCTCAGATGATTTCCCTGCCTTAACTTTTGTACAAGAGGAAGACAGAAAGCTAAAAAAAGAAAATTAGACACTTCATGAAATCCGTGATTAAGACACAGAAACTATCAAGACAGATGGGCTGAAACATTCAGAGAGCTTCAGTTCAACAACCCATGTTTTTCAGAGATCTACAGTACACTATTGTCTCCCCTATTTAGAGTTTTTAAATCCCATTTTTCATTGCAGTAATTTAACAGCATTTCTAAACTTGGAGTACCTTTATTGGGTAGCCCAAAATAAACACCAATATTTACTCAACTGGCACATGCCCCTAGAAGCTATCTAACTACAAAGTTTTCTCCCCCTTCCTTGGCTCTTTTTGGGGGGTGCAGGTAACAGCCACTGCTGCTGGCTCGGAGAAGGTGAGCTTGTTGGGGAGGCAGAGCGGGTGGTTGTGGATGAGGGGGGAAGTAAGAGGCAGGATGCAGCTGCAGCTCCCTCTGCTCTCCTGTAGGCTTTGCTCCCTTGGGTGCACCCACGGGACAAGCTGCCATTACTGACCTTAGCCGGGCTATGGCCGTGCAGACAGAAACACCAGGCCAGCTATGCAGTGAATTCCTGCTTACAAACGTTTGTCTCCCAAGGGTAAGAAGCAGCAGCCGGTATTTCACCCTCTGAAATGAGGGGCTGATTGCTTTCTAGCAAGGGTGATCTACCCCTCCACAAGCTTCTTGCTCACAGCAAGGACTCAGGCTGGTTCATTCCCCCTGCAACCTCTTTTCCACCAGCAATTAAGTCCTCTTTTCTGCGAGGTGCACAAAGTGCTCACTCGCCCAGGAAAAAAAAAAAAAAAAAAGGAGGGGGCAGGGAGAAGAAGGAGGGGTAAAAAAAAAAAAAAGGAAATCTGTGACTCCACGCTTGGCAAAAGCCAGTGATCAGCAACAACTGCCGAACGCTGAGTCACTTCTTTTTCCCTTCCACCTGGCGAGTGGCTGCCCCGATCCATTCAGCAGAAAGCCTCTTTTCACCGAAACAGTATTTACGGCGGCCTGACACACAAAGCAGAATCCCAGCCACTAAGAGCTACAAGCCCAGGTTTTCCTGCAGGAGACCACGCTGCTTTGCTCTTGCAGGCCATGATTCTAACCGTGCAACAGGACTGATGCCACAGCTCCTTCTTTCTTACTTGTCGCTGTCCTCTCCAGCAGATGCTCTGCAAGCAGGACCTTTAGAGAAATCGCCCTCTTTCACATGCTGCAGGAAAATTTTGACAATCTATGACCAGAATAATATTTATTAGCTTGAATTAATTATTTTTTCAGATTTCATTCCCCCCCCCATATTTCATTTAATGTTCTAATTTGGTCTTGCAAAGATATATAAATTATTATTTTTTAACATCTCACTGGACTGTGTGAAACAGAGTTCAGAAGGCAGCAGAAATATCTTCTGTGCAGATGATGTGTGAATAAGCAAGGGATGAGATAAAGATTTAAGGAATACCAATCAGCTTTACCACACAATAATCTACTCTATTTATTTTCTCGGCTCAAGAAAAAGCATTGCTAGAGGATTTATACATGCACTGGAAGGCTTCTACAAGCAGGGAAAGACCCTGAAAAACTACATAATACTCCCCCCCTCAGCATGCAACCAGAATAACAGATGGCAAATGAACACAAAATCCAACCTTTGAAACAGGACTATGCCAATGGAGAAGAATTTCAGCTTTACAGTAAACACATCACCTATGTTAAAAAATGCATTCACACATATACCAAGGGACTGACAGGGTTCTTCTAAACAAAGGCAATGAGTCTTGTCTGTCCTGGTTAAGTACATTTACAGCATTCAAGAATAGGATGTAACTGCCTAGAAACAGCAGTGTTCATGTAGTCCTTTCAATATGTGGAACACAGTGTGCTATACAAATATTAATTTAGCCTGAACAACCAGTGAGGTATGCAAATATTACTCCCAGATTCAACTGGGATTGATTTGAGCACAGAGGAACAGCAAGGGGGATTTTCAGCACTGCTTCAAGGAGCCAGCTCACAGTCAGGGAAAGCTGGAATCTTGCATGCCTGCAGGTGCTTTCAATAGCCCTGCCCTAATCGACTTCCTAGACTTGCTTATTCTCTTCAGGAGACCCAGATGAGCACGCATTTTCTGTATCCTGACTGGTTATGCTGCTAAACTCAGTAAGGCAGTTGTGGAGACATGGGTGCACCCTGCAGCACCTCCCAGGTCCAGACTGCCCCAATCACGAGGCATACTGCCACTCCTTCTCCATCCCTATGCTGGAGCTCCCCATTCACACAGGACCTGGACCCTCTATCTGAAAGCAAGAGGCTCGGTGGTTTTGACATGGTATGAGAAAAGCCACCACAGCCACTTAGCCGGGCCAGAGGGACTGCAAACAGATCCCTGTTGGGTATCGCTACTTCCTACAACTGTCCAAAAGGCACTGTTACGGTAAAAGCAGAGAAAAGCAGCAGGAACTTCAGCCTCTGACAGAGGCTTCTTGTTTACTGAGTAAGGACAATGTTGCAAAACCCCTGGGGCTCAACTGATGAGTCTAGCAGGTTTCGCTGTGTATTCCACCTTTTTCAAGTTCTACCTCTAATCCAAAGAGAGGAAAGAAACATTTGTGAAGTCAAAGAAGCAGACAAGAAAAGGAGAGCTGAAACAATGCAAAAATTACCTGAAAAGAATGATCTCCTGGACCAATTTTTTTTTTTTTTTTTACCATTCCACTGAACAGCAGCAGAGGAAAGTGAAAGGCAGAGAAATGAGTATCTCAAGGAGAGGGTATATAGTGTTGCAGCTGAACACAACCCTTTAGACCAGCAGCCAAAAGAAGGCAATTCTCACAGCGACCATGACACTGAGGACTATTCAACCCTTTCCCTCAAGTGCCTTGGTTTTAGCTTCTTGCAACTCTGGCAAATAATTTCATTAAAAATACTTAATATAAATATAAAATATATTTTAAAATATTTTACTTAAAATTTTTTAATATCAGTCATTTTGGAGAAATAGAGGATTCTGGACCAATTTATTGTATTATAGGTATCATTGTATCATAGGTATCATTGCTATGTTAAATTTACTTCTGCTGCCGCTGCTGTTACTAATTTATTGAGATATAAAAATGGCTTCAGGCTCTGGACCACGTCTGAAAATTTGGCAGAAGGATTATGCTGATCAGACAGGTGTTCTTAGCTATTCCTGTGAAAAATCACCTATACTTGGTTAATTTTAAATACGGGGAGGGGAAGGGGAGAGATCAGCAGCTAAGTAAGATCCTCCATCAATGTAAACTTCACACTTCAGGCTTTGACACAGCTCCATATGGGCCACAGCATCTATGAAAGGGTCTGTCTGCAAAGGGTTCACTGCAGAACAAAAGACTGAGCTCTAAGCAGCTTCGGGACTTTTGAAGTCAAGAAACTACAGATAGTAAAGAAAGACACAATTATTTCAATTTACTATTCCCTACCTAAATATGTACAGAACCAAGGAAGAGGTAAAGAAAAGCAAAGAAACACTTGGCACTTCTTGTCAGTTTGATTTTTTTTTTTTTTAAAGAACGTAAGTCCACACAAGAAGTAAATCACAAGCACTTAAAATATCCTCACCACAGAACTTACCAAAGTAAATATTTTCCGGTAACCCAGCATGCCTATATAGAAGAATCATGGTCTGCTGTCCTTTGAACTATCCTTCTCTTTCATGAGCCATACTCAGAGAGGGAGACAGTGCAATGCCAAGTCACTCTCCTTCTATTCCAAGGCATCTCGACGCAAATGCCCCCAAATGCCATTTCTTCCCTGTCAGAAATCTTTGTTAACAAATTTTCCCTTTTCGTTTATTTTGTGAAGTGTGCTTTTCCTTTTTTGTTTGTAAACAAAGAAACAAACAAAAAGCCAGAATGTAGCAAGGCTCTGCCAGAACTCAATTAATAAATAACGAGCACCGAGTGGTTTTGATCATTTCCTTCTGTCTGAGTCTCAAAAAAACCAGTGTATGACCCTTTACAGAACAATTTTACTATCATACTACATCCTCATTGGAAATTAAGAACACAAATTTGACATCTTGAATGGGATGGCTGATCCAGTTTGGTACAGTGTTATCCACTGGGAAGTCCAGAGCCAGTGGTGAGCCAGCACAGCAGGATTTGCCAAACATCTATGTACTCACACAACATACCCTAGCACAACCTGTGCTAACTTTGGCAATCACTCTGCACTATAGAAATGTGACACTTTTCAACTCACAGAGTCATACTGTTTTGCTGGGCTTTTTGCAAGACAAGCTTGAGTTCAAGCAGTTCCTCAGGATGTGTGAATCCAGAGTGATGGATATAGAAAAGCAGGAAAGGACAGGAGAAAACACATCCTACCCTGCTGCTACAACTGGAAGCACAGGCATGCAAGAAGATATTTTCATATTCAAAACTGGAAAATGGAAAAAAACAGAGATAAGAGGAGTTTAAAGAAGGGGAAGAGGGTGAGATCTGCTGGAAAATTTTTGGTCATGGGAAAAAGCCCAAAAGATGACTAGAGAACACCTTTTGCCACAGAGATGAGGTAAGAGAATAAAAGAAACACACATACAAAGAAAACCACACAAACATTTTCCAGCATTGTGTTCAAAAACAGTGGCCAAGCGAACAGATTCCCATTCCATCTTTGTTGGCATAACTTTACTTGATGGGAATACACTAATTTATACCAGCCATAGATCTGCGTCCTTCATTTATAAAGAGACAAAACCAGTATTAGTAATATTTTCTATGTCCTGGTGTTCGTGAGCACATCACCTGCTTACATGTGGAAACTGCAGTGAGTGAGGTGCCCACCATACGTGCTAAACTGTCAAGATGCATGAAGTGAGTGAAAAGTCAAGATTCCTACGACTTCAGCCCTAATTTGACTAACACCAGCACCAAATGATCCTCTATCCAAAGCATAAACATATTCCTTATAAACTGGTTAAATGCCAGTACTTTAATGGCACAACTGTATGCATGTTCCAACCTCTCTAATGAAAAAAATTCAATCACATCCAGAAAAAAAAGTAATCTGTTTGTTGACACATCACTGAAAGGAAGCAAATAATGGCTCACACTGCTAAGAAACCAGATGAAAATGGAAGGGAAATTACCATTTAAATAATTTGTGCGTGACCTATAAGTTTTACTGGGCTACAGGAAATATGAACTCAACAGTTTCATTTTGCTCTCATACAGATACTACAAATTTTATATATGCATACTCTTTAATGCATCTTGACTGTCTTTTTTAAACTTTCTCAAAAAATCATGTGGATAACAAAATAAACAAAAAAAAAGGAGGACAACTTCCCTTCCCTGACTCTTTACAAAATTGATGCCTTTCAGTCAGACAGTAAATGTTTCATTCAAATAACAGAACACAGCTTTCTCTTAGTAACTGCAGCTATAATTGTAGCAACTGCTTATACTGCTTCCATCCTCTTAGTGTTACAATCATCCAAGGCATAACACTCAAGTAAATTGCCCTAATTTCTGATAAACATCCAATTTTTTATTTGTAACAGAAACAAAAAAAACCACTAACCACCTTTAAAATGTTACCCCTTTCCTCTGTTACCTTATTCTGCTTCTTTGGCACCAAGAGCATGAAAAAACAGTACTGCTTTCCCTGCCTTCGATGTCTGGCAGCCCTTTCTTAAAACAAAACACTGATTCAGTGGATGCTCTGCCCACTATTACAGATAACATGGCTTTTGCAAAAATGAGTCTCTTAAGGACAATGAGGGGTAGCTTTATTTGCAATCATTCACCGTGTGAATCAACTAGTATTCCATTTAGTATCTGCTAAGAATTGGCTTTGAGCATCTTTCTCTGCTGTATATGATATTTCCATGCAGTTACTGCATATTATACAAAATAGTGATCAAAATAAATGGCCTTTGTTGTCGTTTTTATTCATGCACAGAGTACATATCTTTGGCAAGGACACATTCTGTCACTCGTGTACTCTTATTATGATGAAAAAGGCACAGGCAGGGAAATCGAATGTTGGGCAGAACAGCAGCAACAAGAAACCCAACTTTACTGACTTTTATCTCCCTATACTGACAAGAAGAAAAAACTCCACAAAGTTAAAATGCTAGACAAATGGTATCATTTAAAGCAGTTACTACTCCTGAGTTTCAGTGTGCTTCATTGGAAAGCAATTTTTTAATAGCACTATTAAGGTAGCATACCATGATTTATTCTTAGTTGCTTTTCAGCTAAAAGTATTTTTGCCTCTTGCATTTCCTTTTCTTGCTTAAAAGAAGGATGGCATAATAATAATTTAATTTAGAAAAAAAAAAGGCACAAAATACAACTGCTCTGATTTATAGGGTCAGAGGAAGAGATTCAAAATGTCCATTAAATCCAAACACAACTTCCAGTCTTCTTTCTTGATTGCTTATTCTTTTGCATAATTTTCCTTTATACCCTTGAATAACATATGGATAGGCCAACCATATCACTCTTACTTGCTCTTTACATAACAGATTCCTGCTATATTATCATTCTCTACTTCAATAGCTGTGTGCGTTCTTGTTACCCCATCACAATAAACTGTCAGAACAAGGAAACAGACTTCAGTATGTGGCTCTGTAGCATTTTAGCAAGTTGAAGAAAGACAGGAAAAGAGAAAGAGGGGGGAGAAAGAGTGGAGAACAGCAGGGAAAGACAAGAGCAGCACTTACTCTTTTGCATGAGAAGATATACCTAGATGACAACTATGGTGCTTCATAGTAAAGCTCAAGAGATCTAGAAGGTCTGCAAAGAGTAGTGTGCTCTGCACTGATCTGTAGTGCTGGGCACCTGCTATTCCCACTGCAGCTACAGAAAGCAGACCACTGCCTCACTCAGGATTGAGTCAATTGGGTCACAGACCATCGTGCTCCCTGCAGCACCCAGTACAAGACATGCATGAGTTCTCTTCCACAGGTGCTTCCCAGCCCTTCCATCACCACCATTGCATGCAGACACCCACCTCAGCACATGATGGGGAAGTGACCACAGAGACACTGGGAAAACATCATGATGTCACTCTGACCCTGACAAAAAAGTCAAACAGAGCAGCAATACAGAACCATTGTTTTAGTGATACAATGCTAAGAAAGTCTACAGAAAATATAAACTTAATCACTTAATGAAACAAAACTCGAGTAATCTTTCCTCTAGAAACACTCTGAAGGAACACTAAGTACCCTCATCAGTTAAATAAAGAAGTTCTCTACGACTTTACTTCCCAGTTCTTGTAAAATATTCCTGAACGTTTTTCAAGTTGTTCATGGGAACACCTGAATGCACATGTAAAACTGCACATCTAACAAGCCTGCTTCTTCTTCCACTGAAATCAGATGCCCTTAATTTGAACAGTAGGAGACCTGGGCTTTTTCCACTGCCGTGTTCCTTATCAGAGCTCTATAAATGTCACATCTTTATTTTATTAGTGAAAGACATATTTTATAAATTAACAATAAAAGCATTCCTGTATGTGAGTTTTCTAGCCCCTGTTGAGACTGTGAATTCTTGAAGGTCAAATAGAGCAGTCCATAGGAAGAGAGAGAAGAAAATGTTCTGCAATATCCTTTTAAAGAGACTCCACAGCAAAGAGACAATACATAGCTGATTTGTTACACGGCACAAATGCTAAGACCACAGGTAAATGAATCTGGCCATGAAAAAAGCAACAGCTCGTCCAGTACTGTATCTACATTAGTTAACTCTCTTTGTGATTCAAGTCCAAGACTTTGCATTGTTCTATTTCCGCCTATTCCTCTGCTCTAGATTCCCTTTGTGACACTTTTATCAATGGAAAATCGAGGGAGGGATTTCCAGCTGGGAGCTCAACAAAAAAACAGGAGGTTCAGTCTGATTTTCTCACTTGCGCTGCAAGAACCATTTTAGCACCGGTAATAAAAGCAAAACTACACAAAGAAAAAAAAAAGACATGACCTGAAACTATTTTACCATCATAAATGCTGCATCGCTCTTTATTCTCCAGTATGGTTAGTGTCACACATCAGCACAATAATTTGCTAACTTAAACAGAGCTCCTTGCAAATAACAAACTCATATTACGTCCAAAGTCAGCCAGAATTCCAGGGAAATTCTAAGAAAAAGTTAACAGTGCCAATGGTCAGATCTACTTTTTGTTATGCCCTTGCAATTTAGACAGACTTACAGCTGCAATGTCACAATTTAAAAAGAAATAAAAGAACCTGATTGTCTCCTCTCCGAGTGGTGGGGAAAATACCCTCAAACGAGAACAGAAGGTAACTGGCACGCTGGGAGCTTTGCAAAATGGGTTTTGCACTGGGACATCTACATGGCTACACCTGGAGGTGTCACTACAGCTGCCACGGTGTAGGCACAACCGCAGCCAGTTTGCTGCTTACTTTACTTGTAACCTGAGGAGGTGGTTTTGAAAATGAGATCTTTTACACTAAGGGAATTTCCAAGATAATTTTCAATTGGTAGATGTGGTCTCATTTAAGAGCAGAAAAGACTAATAATCGTACTTTGAAACATTACGGCTGTACAGATCATTCATCTTCGGAGACACCTCATAGAGTAACAACAGAGTAACAACTGCCACATATTTACATGAGCACTGCTCAACACGGACAACAAGCTCCATGAACTCTGGAGCTATTTTCATGCACCACCAAAGAGCCCCGACTACCACCTTCTCCAACAAAAGGACAGATGCCTCAAGGCCTTCAATAGTCAATTATCCAGCCATTGCAGGCTTTGCAAGTGTTCCAAAGACAAGTAAAATCTCCTTCTCACACACATTTGGGGCAGTGTGGCTGTGATGGCTCTGCTGACAGAAGCACCTTTATATATAACAGAAATTAAGGCAGCTATCACCTTAATTGCATAAGCTTGGTAAAGCTGCAATAAGACAAGTGCAGCAAAGCTGTAAGGAAAACACACAGGTGGAGAATGAGATGCAAAGGCTGTCTGCTTAGAGACAGAAAATACTTAAAGATGTGTCTCCTGATGGAAGAAAACTGGCAGTCACCATCATCAAACAGACCCATAGTTCAGAAGGCATCTGAAAGAGCATGGTATGGCACCCAACTCCCCTATAGTATATTTTAGCCTGTTGGAAAACTTAATATTTTCAAAAGGTCACATGGGTATCAGGTACCTAAATCATAACAATTAGTAAACTAGTAAACCTTGACAACTGACTGATAGCATTCTCTGAATCTGTACTGCACACCTATTATAAGGAACAAGAGTTAAAGGTAATTCATTGCCAGATACCTGCCATGGAGATACCCGTACCAAGGGAGCAGACCAAGCAAGAGGGGATAAAACACTTGCAACATTTTGATGAGAGTGCTGAGGAAGTGTCTTCTTGGCTAATGCCACAAACTGGAATGTTTTTTAAACAGGCTACTATTTAAGCCCAGTACTGGCTCTGTTTTACACTGAACTTTATTATTATTTGTTATGTCCTACTTATATAAATGCATAAACTTTATCAGTGACTAGACAAACCCATGGATCTGTGTTATGTCTCCAGTTTCAACCATTTACTTTGTCTTCCACAACATACAGAGCAATTCTCATTAAGTATCTGAATGTCAAGCAGCTCAGTAGAAAGCTAAGGAAATGCCTAATGCAAAACTAATCTAACAGGAAAACTATGTGTAGAGAAAATAAATTTAACTTGTGTGAAGTCACATGAAGTAACTGAAGGAAGTCTGTATGATTCTAGCAGATACAACCTATACCATGTCACAGACAAATGGGACAGGAGGAAATGTCTTTGAAATTATGTACTCTCAGCTCCAGGACATCAGAAGGCCATATTAATTAGATCCATCAAGAAAATCTCCATATCATTTCTGATCACTGCCTAGGGTCTGCTCTCTAACTGCAGCCAATCTCTAAGTAGGACATTACAAAAGAAAAGAAGAAAAAAAAAAAAACAAAACCCCCGCAACACTAAAAAACCCGAAGAAAAATCACTACACCCACAACTCACACTTAATTATCACAAGCCAAAAAATGAAATGGGGGAAGAAATCACTTCCTGTCCCTACAAGTAAGATAAGGTTAGAGTTCTATAGCACTAAATTGGAGAATAATTAATACAAGATCAACAAGTTAAACAGCCTAACGGGGTCATTTTAATTTATTAAATATATTTTGCTTTAATCACATTAATTTTTCAGAAATGTACAATAATCTTTGTGGTTAAAATTACTTTGTATTCATTTTTTAATGGAGAGTATTTTTACTCATCTAATACATTATCCTTTCAAGAAAATTATCATACTTGACTACAAGTACTTAATGAGGCCCTAATTAATACTCCTATTTCTCCCCATTTAAAACTCCTTTGAGAAATGAGGTCAGAAACCTGGTTTAACACACAAGACACTTCTCGGAGGTTAAAGGGGAAGGGACACAAAAGGCACTTGACACCCTTGTCCAAGGAGGACATCCCCTTCAAACACTCAAGTCCAACATGACAGCGATCTCCGTGGCTGAGCCAGCAGCTGATGCTAAGCCCCCTGAACAGCAGCCATGGGGGCTTGCTGACCCAGCAGCACATCCCTCTTCTCCACACGTCACAAATGACAAGAAGTAATTCTCCCAGTTTTTTTGTTTTAACAGGGTGAATTTTACTTTTCCCACTCCTGTTAGCTGCTTGCAGCAGGCAACCTGCCCACCTCTCCCTGGGAACACAGCTGAAGGGCTTGTCCTACTATGGCATGCTCCTGGAGCCACTTATTCCGCACTTCGCTTCTGACAAGTGAGCGTTGTAACACAATGACAGGCAGCTCCACCTTCCTTCGCGCAGAATCCCTGGCTGAGCCCTGGCGCCCTGCCAGAGGCTTCAGCAGCCGCTGTGTCTCACCAGGGGCGCGGCGGGCAAACCCGAGTTAGGGAACACTTCCCAGAGCAGGAGCGGCTGTTTCGGACTCGAGGAACTGGTGCAGCGTTAAAGGGCAAAAGCGGAGAGCAAGAGTTTCTGAAGCTCTCCGGAAACCTGCAGACAGTTAGCCATGAACTTCACTTTTGGGTTTATGCTCTGCATTGTGTTTAATTGCAGTTATCTAAGGAGCGACTCCACGAGGGGAGGAGGGGAGGAGGAGAAAGCTTCCTTTTGGCACAGCTTGCTCAGAGTTCAAAGGACACATATGGCCTGCAAACACAGTGCAGGGAATAATGTAAAATTAAAGGAGGGATGAGAGGAAAATGAGAACACAGCAGGGACAAACAGTGTTCTGGATTTGCTTGACTGGAATTTTAAATAAAGGAACAGGACGAGGAAAAAAAAAAATCAACCCCCCCCCCCCCACACACACACTTATTTTAATTCCACATCTGAACAGAAGGAGGGATCACAGGAGGGCCTGCCATTTGAAGGAAAGACCTCCGGGAAGTAGGATCGGAGCACTCCTGCTGGGGGCAGAGACCCCAGCCCTGCTGCCTTGGCTAGACAGCAGGACTCAGGAAGCTGCCCGGGGTACAAGGGCTTCAGGAAATGTACCGCCAACACCTCCAAAGAGACAGGAAGGGTTTACTTGAAAATAAACACATGTATGGTACCAAATCTTCAGGGAGGGACAGCATGTCTGCCCACAGAGGAAAGCAAGAACAAATAAAAAGGTGTTCGAATAGCACAGGTCCTAATTTCCCTTGTAGTATTCATCTTGTTATGAACAGAGAGCCACATAAAAGTCTGCCATCTAGCAGCCTGCCTGTGCCCATGCCAAATCCTGATGCCTGCTTGTGGCCTTGCCTTTTGTTAGGGCAGAAACCAAAACCCGCTCTTCCCACTGCAGGACATGTCAAGCACAAAAATAAATAAATACGCAAAACAAAAAAACCCCAATCCACAACAATCTTCAGTTGTAATTTCTCCATAATTATTGCACAACAACCACCCATAATGAGAGAATGAATTTATAACCACACACAAGCTATATTTACCAGCGGACTGGTTACAAGGCAAAACATCAGGAAACCACAATGTGTGTCTTAATATTAGCTCCTCCTCAGTGGTACAGAGCAAGGTTGTTGGTGCAGCAGTGAAGGCTGGGCAGGTGAAACCCAGGTACACCCATTAGAGAGGAGCACAGCCCCATGGCAATGGAAGCTGAACTGAGTAAGACACAAAGATGCTACCAGATATTCAAACGAAGCTATGTAGAGGTGGGGCTAGAAAGACCTATTTGGCTTCAGAGTTTAGCAGTTGACCACCCAAACAAAACCTGAAGGGAGTGTTGCCTCCCAACTCTCCCAGCTTCCAGAAAATCAACTTCCTAGAGGGAATTAAAAAAAAAAAAACAAAAACCAAAACCACAAAAAACCACACACACAAAACCCCCAACAAATCAATACAGAAAACCAATCAAAAAACCACCCCACAACTGAAAGTGCAGCTCCCCAGGCAGTCAGGGTCCAGGACGTAAACTGCCCCTGTCCCTTGAAATGAACAGTCACTCCCAGAGAGCACTTTATGCTCTTCTCCTGTCAGCTGTTAACAGTTGACCACACTGCAAAATCAGCGCAATTCAACCCAAACTGGCACAGTAGGACTGTGACCCAAGAGGAGGAGGGCTGGTGAGGTCAACTTGCTGAGCCCCAGTTGACAACTTTCAATCACTAGGGAGAGCTGATTTGGGTTTTTCTATGAGCCACCAAGTATTGCTCAGGGGGCTTTCACACCTTTCAACGCTGCTTTTCAGGCAAATTTCGCTAAAACTGCCTCACAACTTCAGAAGTTACTGGAAGTGCAGCTGGACCAATACACTTAAGGCAAGACAGGCAGCACACTCACGAGAGCCCCATTTCCTCAGGCTGACTTCATAGAAGCAGACAGCATCCCTGCTGTCAGCAGTACTCCTGACCACCTTGCCCAGCTGCTCATCCTCACATTCTCCTGTGCCAGTACAAACCCTCATGCTTTCCAAGCCAGTGTGAGAATGATGGCAAGCTAGATCCAGGAACAGATCCTGCTGAAAACATACCTTTTTTTTTTTTCTTTTTCTTTTTTTTAGGGATTATTTTTGACTTGGATCCTTTCCCAGACCTGGCTCCGAGCATGACTACACAACACTTATGTCAGCACAAGGAAGCCATCTAATGAGCACCCATGGCAGGGGGGGCAGGATCACTGCCATCACTATCCTGGCCACCTTAATGAGCTTGTAAAACAACAGCCTACAGACAGCAGGTTAAAAAGTCACAGAGCTTCAGTAAATCGAGGACAGCAGATTTAAAAAAAAAAAAAACAAAAAAACAAAAAACACAACCAAAACAACGAAAAAACCAAAACCAAATACACACAGGTTACCAAGTCACTGCCATGTCAAGTTGCCAAAACACAGCAAAAGCACAGGGCCTTCTACCTTCCACCAGCCTTCCACAGGAAAAGCAACTCTGAGTTCAGCTCCACCACACTGTTGGCTCCTGACACACACCCAGGGAAAATCTTGCTCTTTACTACTTCCTACGCAGGATATGCAGAAAAAAACCCTGCACCTTGCAAATCACTGGTATTCAAAATGACCGATTCTCTTATCTTCTTGGCTAGGCATGCTCTCCCTCCCCTGCTCTAGCCCTGAAAAGACAACAAACATCCCAGCTCCCAGCTCAAGGTGGAAGCATAAGAGCCAAAGAGAGAGGAAGGTGAACAGGGAAAACAACTCTCCTTCCTCATGAACTACAGGTGCAAACCCATCACAACAAAGAGTGTAACCTTAAATACATGCTAAGATGGAGACAGAAATCCATGATAACTGTTTCTGTTATTTATGCTGACCAGTGCACTATTATTGCTGTGGTGGCAATCAGAGAATCTGTCATGAAAAGAAAGGATGTGTCGGGTTTGCTATCGATCCTTGTAATTCCTGTCTGAGTACAATCATACCATCTTGAAATGAAGCCCAAAAGGGCACTGTTATTCCGGAATTGAGCTGCTCTTGGAAGATGAGTCAAAAGCAATTCCACGTACTTAAATCTCTTCTTGAGGTTGCTGACAATTTTTCCTGGCTTCACAGACACATTTTCTGATCCTTAATGTATTTTCTTTCCCCTATTGCTGAAAGAGCCACACAAATAAAGATAAATCTGGCTTTCCAAGGACATCACACAACTGACTATACACAGCAGGCTGTCAGATATGCACAAAGTAAACTAGCTGAAATAATATGATTTTTTTCCTCTCTAATATCCTTCATTTTTAGTCACTGTTGGTGTTACATCCAATAACAGCAAGTGGACCGATTTCACACAATGCTTTCCATATTGAGACAGCTATTCTACATCCCCTTGTGCAGCAGACAGTTTCTATAGTTTGCTTTGTATTATGGCAACAGAGTAAGGCACCTCAAATTAAGCCTTGAAGAGGTAACCATTCCCTAAAATCAGGGCTAAAACCTAGTCTAACAACTGGCCATGTCTATAGCCAGACCAAGCGTTTCTCCTCAGTTAAGTTTGGACATTGCCACTGGATGGGAGGCAGAAGCACAAGCCTCTGAAGGCCCACCTCTTGCCTCTCAACATCAGCAGCCCACAGCATGATCAATGAGTGGGGCCACCTCCTGCCCGAAACAAAACCTTGGTTTGGGACAGCACACATGCAGGAGAGCTTCCAGGCACTACAAGGTTGAATTCCTGTTTGCAAAGCCTTGGAAAAATGCTAAATAAGAAGTAAGTCCATATTGCTACTAGCACAAGGCTCATGCAGATAAGCAGAGGCCTTCACTGACAGCACTGCTCCCCGCCCCCCAACTGCTCATCAGTGGTAAAATTACTGAAAAAAAACCCCTGTGAAACACACCCAACTCACACCACACCCAAACTAAACAAAGGGAAAAAAATAAATGCATCCTGAGCATTCAATGTATTTTATGTTCTTTTTGTAATTGATTACAATTCCTGTGATGTCAATAATTTATACAATGACAAACTCAAGAGTACACGGGAAGATGCATAAGGAGCAGAAGGTCAACATGTGACACATGGAAGATAACACAACCCAGTGGATTAAGTCTTATTCAGTACCATATTATATTATAATCATCATATTATTGCATCCAAAACTGGACCCAAATATACATACGAAAACACATATTCCAAGCATGGCTAGAACAACAGTACCAAACAAAATATATGATGCTAATTCAAGTGTTATGACAAATTGTCCATTGTAGCTGGAAAACAGAAACACAGCCCAGAAAAAGGATTGGAACAATGCTGACCCAAAAATTTTTACATGTTCATGTTTGGTGTGCATTATAGCATTTCATAATACTGGGATTTCTGAAGGTAGGGAAAAATATGACAAAATAAGTTAATGAAAAATCAAAGATATAAAACGGAAGAAATATGAGCTAAGAAATATGAAAATATTTTGTGTGCACATTTGTGTGAAATTCAATACAATTCCTGATATCTTGGATCATACCTGTCTATATTTATATTTTCCAGACCTCAGTTTCATAAGTTTATTATTTTTTTTTCCTGCATGGTTTCAGAAGGTCTGCAGTCTCTTCAACGGTGAAGTTCTGTCCTCCAATCCACACAACATGTTTGCACTGACTCCAACCAGCTTAAGGTTAACTATAAATACAGTGGAAAATCTGAGGTAGCTTGTTGCCTGATTTTTCCATTTTTTCTGAGGTGCTATGAGGCTATTCATAATGAATATAAAATGAACATTTGAATTAACAATTAGGACAAACAAAGGCTCTAATATTTTACAAACTATTTGATGCAAAACAGATATGTGTTCTAGGTCTCTGTTTTTCAGACCTTTATTGCCAAATTCTGAATTCTTTTCATTCCATTATCACTTTCAACAGTTTATTAACATAAAGCAGAGCCCTGCTAATCTGCAGTAATGTTGGGGATACCTACTCTAAATTTATGGAAGAAATCAATAAATTAATCAATCAACAAAAAGGAACAGAAAAGTGACAAAACACATTCTGTTCTATTACTGTGGCAATTCTAAATGGTCTTTTAATTATTCATATAAATATCTCTAATGCATTAGTAAATGTGATGTATCACATATCCATTATTATTATTATTAATTATTATTATTATTATTGGGTCCCAATTAATGAACATAATTCTTTTCAGGAATACAAAGAAGGCATCTGAATACTTTTTTTGTATTTGATTCTACCCAGTCACACGCTGCCCTGCTTTGGACTCAGAACACCACAAGATTACTTACTCCACAGCACTCTCTGCTGAGAGCAGACCCACAGAGAAAGTCATGTAATATCACACAGGCTTGTAACAGACCACACAACACAACCACGGGGCAGAAGCACCTCTCCATCACTCTTTCTTTAGCTCCAACAAGCAGGTGGCAGGACTGCAGCTTGAAACGGGAGGCAACCAATATCCTACACCTTGACATCCCACTGAGAAAATGAGGATAAAACCATGAGGTAGTAAATACCTTTTGGAAGAGAAGCCAGGGTCTGCCTTGCCAAGCTCCTCCTCCATTTTCCTCAACAGGTGAAACTCTGTGCACCTCCTGTGCACAAGCACCTCAGGCAATGCCATTCTCACTTATTCACAGGCACATTCACTCTGCCCACCCAGAAACTACATTCAAGTAGTAACTAATATTCTTGCCCCAGGAGAGACCCCAACAGCACAAAGAAGGCTACGAAACCCACAAGTGAAATTCTGCATAGAGGTAGAGTTTTTCAAATGATGACGATAAGCTTCAAAGGAGAGACTTTAGTGCTCAGACCCCACAAATACAGCCCCTTTTTATGTCAGCAAGGCACATAAAGGGTTGACTAACCTCTACTGCTTATATTATGTATTAATCTCACCCCTCCCTTATTTAGCAGTTTCCTCTTTAAGCCCTGGCATCTCTTCTCCATTTCCCCCACAATATTGGGTCCTTTTCCTCCTGAGATTATCATCTACTGGAAGTTCCTGCTCCCTGACCACTGCCCACATCCCAGTCTTTGTTCTCGCTCCCTACAGTGCTCCATGTCTGGATGGGCTTCACATTCACTCCAAATTTATTGCTCTCCTGGTCTTCAAAGCTTGTGAAGCTCAGCTGCCCTCACCTTCCAGGTCGGGTAACAGCACATGGAAGCTGGAAGGAAGAGCGCATGAGCACCAGGCACCAGGAGAGCAGGGCTTTGCAACTGAAACCCAAGGTGGAAATGCACGCTGTGTCTTATTTAGTTCAAAGCCAAAATGTTTCTGTCTAGGATGTCTGTTTGTATCTCAAGTCGCAAAGAAGCCATTAGTACCAATAATGTGTCATTACGGAGGCGTCAGCAGAGACTCCACAGCTAAGGTTAATTTGAGATGCATAATTTAAAGCAGAACTAAAATCCCTCCATTTCACACTTTAATGACTGAATTCAAATCATTCTTCAAATTTGACACAGCAGCTCTTAAGGGGACACTTGAATTTTTTTTTTAT
>VYXB01003880.1:1560775-1613499 GCA_013397135.1 Pachyramphus minor | reverse complement strand
AATTTCAAGTAAAATACAAGTTACCTACTCCAGAAGAAAAATATATAGATCCTCCATTTACAACCACTTTAACCTGTGTTCCCCCTCACATTTCTTTTCTGCAGCTTCATGAGGCTTCATATTTCACACATTCAGACACATTAGAATATGCGTGATACAGGCCACTTCCACAAGTTAAAACAAAACCAAACCGCTCAGAGTTAAAATTTCACTCATCATAACCCCAGTAACTTTGCCAAGAACAGCTGACAACACTGCTTATCATAAACATACCACATCACTTAGGTAACAGTAGTACCCACACAATTCTCTGTGCCTTAATATTTCTTGGTATTTGTATTCTCAACATCCTGCTAAAATACATTAAATACATAAACCTTGCTTTTCACACAGAAAACTGAGGCAAAGACAGAAGGATGCTGTGGTTCAACAAGTGTTTCAAGATGGTCCAAGTCTCCTAAATCCACTGATAATTTGTTTTGTCAGGCAAATTCCCTGAGAGCAGCTGATAAAACACAGAAATAATTAAGCAAAAACTCATCACAACATAAGAAAGCAGCATGATAGTGAGATCTCCATGCTGCTGAAGCAAAGATGCTATCAAACATCTCCTGCCTGTTACTGTGGATTCTTTGGTAAAGCTCACATAATGCTACAAAAATGCATAGAAATGATTAATGATTTTTGTCAGCTGACACAACTAGATTTTGTTCTGAACTTTCAAGAAATCAAAGTTCAAGCACACAGACATTCTTTGGAGAGCTGCCCTCAATGCTAAAAATGGCAATGGAATTGCAAAAAGGGGGGAGGGAAGAAAATTCCAAGAAATCTTTGACTCATCCATTGTAATTCATCAGGTTTTTGGAGCAGGGAATGGAATGCCGTCAAGCTAAAACTGACAGAGCTATTTTCTGATCTCTAAGTGATGTCAATACTTCACAAAGCCACAAGTGCTGGGAAAATTTTTCACTGCAAAATTCTAAGAATGACTCTTAAATTTTGTTGGTTTGGGTGGGGAGGGGGGGAACCCAGAGCTAAAAGAGGCAATTGAAATTAAACTCCTACGTAGGTGTGCTTTTGAATACTGAGAGCATTACGCTTTGCAGCTTTGTGCTATCTGTGACTCAGACTTGCTGCCACAGGTGTCAAGAAATAGGGGACATAATTGGAGCTCTGCAGAAACCTGCTGCTTTGTGATTACTTTTTAAAACTATATATTAAAAATATCACCCTCCAAGAAAGACAAAAAGCAAGTTTTTCCACTCAGTACAGACCTGAATCTTTTCAGTCAACAGATTTTACTGTCCTGTTAACTTTCATGTAGTGAAGCAGACTTTTCTGCTGTTTAATTCTTAAGGTTTTCAGAACAACATGATGTCAACCAAGTATAACTGGCAAAATGGCTTCAAGAAAGTTCTGAGAATAACATATCTACTCGGGCATGCCAACACACTATTTTTAATTGCAGCTCATTAAAGATGTAATAGAAGAAAAATTATATTCACTTCCAGCACTGTTCTGTCAATGTAGTGAGATAATCGTGCTGCTGTATCATACATAAAACAATATTTATGAGTAGTGGTTTAGGTAATTTAATGGAAAGGCAGAAACCAATGATTCATTCCTTGTTCTATCTGTTGCTGAAACATGACTTTTGGCAACTGCAGGGCCCAAGCAGGCACACAGAGAGATTGGTTTCAAATGCTAGTAAAACAGAGACCTGGAAAATGAAGAGGCAAGTCAGTTGAAAGTCCAACCAAAAAGAAAAAAAGTCTGGACTGCAGATAAGAAGTACTTTACAGAGCAGCATACAAATGCAGGCCTCTGAGGTAATTTAAAACAAATGCAGATTGAAACTGAAGTCTTTTAATGATTCAGCACAGTAAAAGGACACCAACATTACATCTGAGAAAAGTGCAATCTTTTTTGTACAACATGCTGTATTTTATTCCAAATTTACCAGAAAACAAATTAATTGTCTCCTTTGTGTTGAACCTCTTTCATTTCCTTTTCACTCAACCTCTATCTTCCAGAAACAAACTGCATGCAGGCTGACTAGTGAACTCTGATGTCTAGGACTTGAATTTTCCTTTCACAAAAGTTTCATCTCCAGACCATGAAACATTAATAAACAATCATTGGCATGAACACTACTGACCATCTTCCAAGTTATGATTACTTTCCTCTGGAAATTTTTTTTTTTAATTAATAGTTAAAACCAAAACTGCAGAGAATCATTACAGGCTCTGCCTTCCAGATTCTGCCATTCCAGAGGTTTCAGTCACCTACAGCTCAGGGCAGATCAGGACTTCAGTGCTAAATATGCTCAACATCAGTCAAAGAAAGGCTTAGCCTTGTATCGGCCTTAAACATTTTTAAAACCATAACCATTTTTAAACTTACAAAGCAATTTTCATCTCATTCTTGCCTCATACTTTCACAAAAATGTAATTCTGTGAAAGCCACAACAATTGCTTGTTCAACAGAGACTGCTACTCTCTGAAGTGCTTTCTGAGATAGACTTGTACGGACAGACGTGGGTAGAAATGAATACTCCAAAAATATCCACAATAGATAATGAGCAGTGTCTAGAAACAAAACAGAAAAAAAAAGTGTACTGCAAATGCAGCCCAAATTGGAACGAATGCCTACAGTAGCAACAGTACAGGAAGAGCAGAATGTTATTGTACATTACTGGCATGCAGCCCATAATTACAAAAAATACTGCAGTATTCCACGGTAACAGCATAAAATATTATCATTTCAGACAAGCAGCTGCAGCACCCTGCCCACGGCAACCACGTCGCAGAGAGCCAGGGGAGGAGAGGGCAGCCAGCTGCCAAAGGATCCCCACTGCAGAGGGTGAGCAGGCCACAGGGCTGGTGGCCTCAGACAGCTTCTCGTTGCATCCATGGCTCCACTCCATCAGGGCACAAAGGGCCACTGCTCAGGCAGCAAAGGGCCCCCACATGGGCTCCAGCTGCCGAGCCCTCTAGCAGAGGGGAATCATCATGCTCACTCTGCTTTCTGCCTCTTGCTGTAGTGTGCTTTCTGCCAAACTTGCATTTTCACATTGTCTTGGATTCAATAAAATCTTCCACCACTCCAGCTACCCTACGCTAACCCCTGTGTTACCCAGCATCCTCTAACACCCAGCCAAGAGATTTTAGCAGTGGCCTAGCAAGAGGCTTCCAAAGCATGGGTTGCCATACGCTGCCATTATGATGGCTATCATTCGCCTTCCCAGATGGCGAGCAGTTGCTCCACTACATACCAGCAAAATAGGAGACAATGTGCCCACAAGTTTATCAGCCACATTTTTCTCAACTGCTTTACTCAAGGACTGCCAGTGCAGACTGCAGTCCCACCACGGCAAACAGAAAAACCCAAAAAGCTACAGTTAAGTCTGTCTGCTCACTGGAATGCACTGCACACAAATAAATAGTCCTAGCTCAGCATTTGTAGTAATAACATCCATCACATTTAGTCTCTACATGGATCATAAAAAAAGACCATCTAAGAATCACAGAACAGAATTATGGACTCAATCGGGTTGGAAAAGACCTCCGAGATCATCAAGTCCAACCCTTGATCCAACACCGCCATGCTTACTAGACCATGGCACTAAGTGCCAAATCCAGTCTCACCTTAAAACCTCCAGGGATGGTGACTCGACCACCTCCCTGGGCAGCCCATTCCAATGTCTGATTACCCTCTCTGTAAAGAATTTCTTCCTAATATCCAACCTAAACCTCCCCTTGCAGAGCTTAAAACCATGCCCTTTTGTCCTACTGTTGGTTGCCTAGGAGAAGAGACCAACGCCTACCTGGCTACAACCTCCTTTCAGACACTTATAGAGAGTGATGAGGTCTCCCCTGAGCCTCCTCTTCTCCAAACTAAACAACCCCAGCTCCCTCAGCCTCTCCTCATAAGACTTGTGTTTGAGTCCCTTCACCAGCCTGGTCACTCTTCTCTGGACCTGCTCCAGAACCTCAATGTCCTTCCTGAACTGAGGGGCCCAGAACTGGACACAGTACTCCAGGTGTGGCCTCACCAGAGCTGAGTACAGGGGAAGAATCACTTCACTGGTTCTGCTGGCCACACTGTTCCTGATCCAGGCCAGGATGCCATTGGACTTCTTGGCCACCTGGGCACACTGCTGGCTCGTGTTCAGCTTCCAATCCAAACTCCCAGGTCCCTTTCTGCCTGGCTGCTCTCCAGCCACTCCGTGCCCAGTCTGTAGCACTGCAGGGGGTTGTTGTGGCCAAAGTGCAGGACCCGGCACTTGGCCTTGTTGAACCTCATCCCATTGGAATCAGACCATCTCTCCAGCTTGTCCAGCTCCCCCTGAAGAGCCCTCCTTCCTTCCAGCAAATCAACATTCCCCCACAACTTGGTGTCATCTGCAAATTTGCTAATGGTACACTCAATCCCCTCATCCAGATCATCAATAAAGATATTAACCACAACTGGGCCCTTTTTGTTACAGCATCATCATCATTATTATTATTATTATTACATTTTATTAAACACTCCTCATCTCAACACATGGGTTTTACCTATTTTTTTCCAATTCTCTTCCCCATTCCACTGCAGGGGTGCGGGGAATGAGTGGCTGCATAGTACTTGGTCGTCATTTGTGGTTAAACCACAACATTCATGCTTCCTATACAGGCTGCAAACAGTACAGATTATCCAGACAAAACTGCAAAGCCTGAGCTTTGCCTCAGCTACCAGTGGTGCCTCAGGTACTTAGCCTCTCCCCCTACACCAAGAACTCTGAAATTTAGTTTGAAATACAAAACACTGTTGGGACAGTACCTTTTAGACATATTCAAATCATGATGAAAACTGTTTCTCATGCTGCCAACCAGAAATATGCTGTTTTTAGGAGGAAGCAAATTAACTGCCATACCTAAATGCTTTCCAGTTCACCCACATTTTTCATCTTTCCCACACCAGATTTTCTCTGCCAAACACAAAGGAGACTGTAGTATATATATATACAAGATATATGCAATAAACTGCAGTAATATATGCAGTAGATTGAAATACTGCATTTTTGTATCCTCAAAGCCAATTCATTGGCTTAAGGATTCAAAGTCCCACAAGGAGTATTGCAAATACACATAAAGTCTCTGGGTGCTGGATTTGACACTCTGACATATTTAAAAGATGTGTCAAGTAACACATAACCAGATGCCTCTCTAGTAAATGCACGGCTACAGACTGAAAAGCCCTAAAAATGTTGTGTCCAAGGGCAAAGGAGAAGGGGAAAAAGAAGAACAGAGTAACATATATCGCAAGGAAAAAAAAATTTAGGCTTTATGGATTTCTTGTCTACAATACTGTAATTTTTCATGTCTGTATCAGCTATGGTATCATAAGAGAGGAATTTTCAGGAGGTGGGAGTCCAGCCATTGTGGCCTAGTTTGTTCCATGTCAGGCTGATCAACTGTTTCTGGATGTCTTTGAAATTCCAGTGTCCTACCTCCAAAGCCTCCACTGTGACTTCAAAGACATTCATCCATAAGAGAAGTCTAACTTCTTTAGAAGAAAAAAATCCTCTGGAAAAAAGCATATGGCTGTATAACAGTAAACACCACACAGGCCTTTCTCCATTCCCAGGTGTGTCCCAGCCACAGTGGTCTGGAAAAAATAGCTGGTGTGCTTTCACAATAAGCTCATAGGCAGAGGAGAACACTGAGTGAGAAAGTCAAAAACTTGTTTAAAAGCCCCAGCTTAAAATTTCTGGCTACTCCCGTTTCATGGAGTAAGCTAAAACAAGTCTCTACTATAAAGTACGTGAACCAATGACTTCAGATCTGGATCCTGCATTTTGCAAAGCTGCTGGTGGGCTTGGATCGAAGGCTTTGGTTCAAGTTCTCAGGTACCCCATACTAAAATGACTTATACCATACATCCTTTATAATAAATAGCCTCACAGTGAGGAAGCACAGTATTGGCATGGTTCACTTTTACATCACTCTTTTGAAGGTTTAAGGAAAAGTGCTGAAAACATTACAGCTTTTGAATATTTTGCCTTATGTGGTTTACAGCAAGGACAGACAACAGCTGCATAAGCTTCACCCATTTCCATGTGACATCCTATGTGGTGTGAGTCCCAGGTAACACCCACCAGAGCCCAGAAGAACAGGCATGGGAGCAGTGACACAGGCACGGCCACACCTCACCACAGTGGTGCCCTGCACTGTGCCACTACACTCTCCTGGCTCCCTTGCAGTGAAAGTCTCTATTCTCTGTCCCTCCTCTTTACAAAGGCTCACAAACACATACTGAAACAAATGAATAATTCCATTATGTGCCTGGCAGCCAGTGCATTTTCCTTCTGATTCATAACAGCAGTGCCCCATTGAAAAGATCCATATACAGGGGGTGAAGAAAAAAATCTAAAGAAGTCTCCAAAAAGCACACATCCCCAAGCCTCATCTCCACTTAACACAAGTTGCTTTGGGATCTAATACAGCTGATTTGAGAAGAGAATACAAACAAACAAACAAACAAAGTCTTCTTCCATTAGCTAGGGCAGGGGGTGGGGAAATCGAACCAGTGCCATCTTTGTTGAAGAGCTCCACAAAACTAATGGTTTAGAAGAGCTAAGGCACATGGACAGGGGACAATTTGTGGCTGATCACTGCCATCTGAACATGGCATGCTGACAGCTGAATGAAGAGCAGAGAAAGGCAAAACAAAATAGGCATGTGTTTAATCTGGGCAGGCTCGGTCCCCTGTGTTCACTCCCAGTGAAAAATACAAAGCAGGAGAGTTGGTCTATCTGCATGCTCAGCTCAGCACCCACATACTCTCTGGCATACACCACAGGACCTTCTCCAGGCACACTGGGGGCATTATTTCTTCACATGCTGAAAAAAATAACCAAGAAAGGACAAGAGTACCAGTACAATTTAAAATATCCTAAAATACATCTTTCAGCACTAAAGAACTTCCCTCCAATACTCTGACAACGAGCTCCTGCACTCTCTGATACCAAGAAAGCTAAAAACGACTTTAGTGATTTTCTGAGTGAAACATAGGGCTGATTAAATGGTTTTAAAGGCCACACAGATCCTAGGAAAATACCTTTTCCTGAACTTGAATGTACGCTTCCTCAGAGAGCAACAAGAAGGCAGTTGTGAAAGGAAAATCGTGCATGTTATCCTGGCCTGATGTCAATGAAAGAAAAACAACAATAAAAGCATTTTGATTTATGCTCCAGCGAGCCCAGAATGAATGCTTGCCTTCGAGAGAGTGGGATGGAGAAAAAGATGGGCTGAGTGATCACATGAATGTCAGTGCAGTGCACTTCCCTCTCACCAATTTCACCAGGATTGTCACCCTACACCTCAAAGAGAGCAAGGCATTTCCCCACCTGAGCCTTCAAAGAGATTTGCATTAATACCTCATTTCAGCACTACAAAAAGCGCCTCAGACTCCTAATGAAAGAGTGCTGTATTACGGTTTGGGCTCACAGTCCATAGTGCAAGATCTGCACAGAATAAGGAGTTGGCTAGATCAATTTGCAAAAATGTCGAACTTTTTGCATAAATCAGTAAAAATAACTACAGGACTATTACAATTTCCCAAGTAATGGCTCTTGTCTACTGACCAGAAAGGACATGTTTAGCTTCCTGCAGTGGGCCTGTTGATTTCAAAAGAACCTTAAGAGCTCAATTTTTACAAAGCATATACAGAGCAATCACCAGGGTCGGCTGTGCTCTCCTCTTTTCTGAAATCTGGTAAGCAACATATGTCTGCAAATGCCACTTGCCAAAGGGTTTTGATATTCTGCACATTTGTGGGAATGTGTACCCTGTTTTTTCCATGTTATGTGTGTCTTTTTGATTCTGTGTGTTTCTTACAGCAATTTTGTTCCTTTCAGCACACTTGTGGAGTAGAACAGAGTAAATAACTTGAAATTTTTATTTAAGAAAGAGGCTGGTCATTTTTAGTGTTCATTTATGCAACATTTTCAGTAGTTGAAAGTTTCACAACTGTAGCATTTTCTCTTTACTAGACTCAGATATGATTCTATTCCAATGAGAAATGGGAAAAAAAAAAAAAAAGAAAGAAAGATGACCAGAGGGAAAAGGTGAGCTTTTCCCTGCACCTCATCACTGTCCTTATAAAAAAAAAATTATTAATTGTGGACAACACAATTCAGCCCCAGTCAGAGAACTCTTAGTTCGGCTGCTATTCAAATATCCAAGTGCAATTGGCAACTCTAGTTATGAAAGGGAACATTATTTTCTTTATACATTTAACTCTACTTGTTCAAAGACACACTGATGAAGCAATTAAGGCAGACATATTATTAAAGCTGGTGTAGAATTCACGGGTTCTGCCAAGAAATTTGGTATTTCAATGAGGTGTTTAAACATAAAAATGAGAAATACGTATTTAATACAAAAATATCACTTCAGAATGCTGTAAAATCAGATTACTCATGACATTATCACAAACAGTAAGAGAATTGTACATGCATTTTTCTGGCTGTGCGTTGTATGCTCTTCAATAACTCCTTCTGCCGAGTTCCTATATGATATAGATTCCAAACTAGGAAATATTTAGGCACATGCCTATGTTTCAGGGAGAATAGCCTCATTGATTTAAACAGAGTTTAACCCTTATAAATGTCAGGATGATTGCCTGTTTGTGAGCCTGGACCTCATGGGGCCCATTTTCAAAAAGATAAATGCATTACATACTTTTACTGCTGTTTTTGGGTTTGCCGTTACAGTTCTCTCCCTCCCTCTCCTGCCTGTTTTTATTGCCTTAGACAGAAATATCATGACACTCTGAGGCAAACAATGATTAATTTAATTACAAACTAACTAACTTATGACAAGACCCTCCAAGCACTTACCTCAAATCATGAGTGTTTCAAGATGCAATTGTAAATCTCTTTTCTTCCCTCCTCTCACAGGAGATGTTGCAGACTTTTTTTTCTGTATTTTGCATTAAAACTCTTTCCCTGTGCTCCAGGATCTTAAATAAAAACAAAACAAAAAAACCACTCAGAATGAAAATGTCATTTCAAGTGACTGGTGGGTGGCACAGGGGAAATCCCTGACCTTTTTTCAATGTATATTTCATTATCTAAAGCAAGTGTGGTAACTTCCCGCAGCAGCAGCTCTTCTGTTGGCTGAACTTTGAAATAAAACTCAAAATGAAAAAACACCAAACACAACCCCCCCCCCAGACTCTTTTAGACCACTCAAAACCATGCCATTTTTAAAATCTTCAAGATATCACACTACAAAATATTCATTTAAAGCACAATCCAGTATACACCAGGCTCCAAAAATTTATGACAGAGAAAAAGGAAGAAAGCCCAGAACGTAAACCAGAAGAAAAATCATTATGTAAAGTATCCAACTGCTACACAGTTTTATTATTACTACCACTATTATTATCACTAATAATACATACATGGCCAACTCCCTAAACCTTCACTGAGTTACTGTAGTATTTCTGTAGTAGCAGCGTGGGGGAAGTAGTAGCCCTGCTGGAGAAGTAATGCAGCATTAGCACTACAAAACCCAGCCCAGCTGATGAGAGAGGAAGGAAGGGAGGAGGAGCGACAAAGCAAATGAGTAAGAGTAACTGGCAGGTCTCTAATACAACCAACTTTTATATTCTCCACCATCACCAAAAAAGGTCTGAAGGGTTTTGAATTTTCAGTGAATGCTGCCACCAGAACACTGTCTCACCACCCCCCGCTTTCACTCCCCCTCCCTCTCCCATACCTGCAGAGCAAGGCTTGGCCGGGAGCCGGCTGAGTAAGTAAGACTCCAAAGCAGCCTCTGTCAGCAGGAAAATCCCCTGGCTACAAGGAGCAAACGCTGCCAGCCAGTGCAGAGTTCACTTTCCTTCTGAGAGCGTGGTCTTGCATTTGCATGGTCTCTCTGGATTACAGGCATCCCAGTTATTTCTCTCCAAACAATTTTTAGGACCAACAACCACATTCATCTTTGCTCTGTAAAAAGCCTGAAAGGCAAACTGTTCCCAGGGTTACACCTGTGGCTATCCCCATTGAAGCCAACGAACTTACACAACGCAACAATGAGGAAGATTTGACCTTGCATGCATGTAAGCCAGACCACTTCAATTTTCTTCCTCAGCTAGGACAGACAGGCAGCCTGAATAACTTTTTCCCTTGCTTTTAATTAAGAAATGAAGATATTATCCACATGCTTTCTGTGGCTGCACATACTTCAGAAAATACAACTTGTCCAAATGTGGCCAAAAATTCAAAAAGTACAGCTTTATACATCAGTTTATTCCCCTACATACCCTGGAGGAAAACAACCCATAACTCCAAGCAGACCAACACACAAACAAGGGGGGAAGTGGGCTTCCCTTGACAGAGGCTGTGCCTCTGCCACCACTCGCCAAAAACTGCTTGTGGTACAAAAAAAGACAAAATATTCTGCTTAAATTACCCTGCTCCCCTACTCTATTGTGCTTATTCTCCCTTACGTGATGTCGTCTCTTTCTTCAAGGAGCCTGCTCTCACTCAACACAAGTAAAGGCTGCAACAGCCATGCCTAAAGAGTTGCAGGAAGCAGACAAAGCCCTTTAAAGCTGTGACACAAATCCAGAGAAGGCTGGAAGTTCAAAGTGAAACGAGGACAGTCCGTCCCTGACTTATGCCACCTAGAAACCATTCTTAATTTAAGAAAAAGTGTTAAAGGGATTATCTTACAGTGTCACCCTGCCAAATCAAGTAGGTTCTGCCTCTCAAGTTTTTTCCCATTCAAATACAAGGTGGCCAGGGATTCTATTTTAAGATCAAAATCAGCATAAAATCCTTCTGTTCTCACTCAGATACTTACATTTTTAATGCTCTGTTTAAAGAGTCAAAAAGTTGTTTGATGGACAGATTCCCAGCTATCCTCCAGGCTTTCCTGTATGACCTATGGGCACATGCTATGTGACACTTCCTGAAGGGCTGAAATAGTTCTGAATGACACTTGAGCTCCTACAGTGCAACTAAAGTATGAGAGTTTGGCTCCTAATGCACATTGTCACTTAACCCCAATTCTTCCCTGCCTCAGTTTCCCCTTCCTTTACAACAAAGATAGCAGTATTTTCCCATCTCAGAAGGCTGATGCAAGGAACACAACATCCATGCTGATTTAGTGGAAAATATGGTAACACTGGCAAAGTTATAGATGTCTTAACTTGCATCGGGATGAAACGTCACATACACAGAAAAAGACCTTGCAAATCAAAATGAGGATTGAGTCATCAGCCTGTCCCTCTGAAACAGTTGTATACTGAAATGACTATCCAGCAAAACACTCTTCTCCAGGGTGCTCCCATCAAGCGTGGGGGACACTGAATGGATTCACTGTAGTCACACAACAGCTTTACAGCTGCTGAAAAAAGGCCTATTGTAGGCCTGCATTTTACTATCTTGAGTAGCATACATAAAGTTGCTGTACAGCTTCCATTACCCATCTGATCCTTTCAGAAACAGGAGAAACAAATCAGGGCTTGTCAAAAGAAAATAGATTTAACTGTGATGGAGAAAATAGTCTGGTTTTCAAAAAAAAGTAACAATTTATATAGCAGATGATAAAACACTAAAAATTCAGTGTAACAAAAATACTTTAACTCATTCTGCCCTCCCTTTTTTTGCTACGTCATAATACTGTGAGCCAACTTCAATTTCCACCACCAGAAAGACGCAGCAGACCTGCCACACATGTGTGCTTTTCCTGCAGTCACTGTCTGCTCGTGGCTTGCACCTCTCCACATTGATGATATTTGCTCAGTAACTGAAATGGTATCAAAACCTACAGTGAACTCTTCATACATAACTACTGGGTCACACATATAAAAACTCCCTTGACAGTCAGATAATGATGGACTTTGCAAAACATGTGAGTAGATCTGACGGTCCCTTTCTGAACATCTTGATTTTTCTTGGTAGTGTCTGCCGAGTTAAGGAGGAAGGACAGTCCTGAATTAGGCACATTCGAATACTCCACTCTCCCCCTTCTGGAGAAATGAATGCAGCCTCAAACAAATTAAAGGAGTATTATGTCAGCTCTTTCATTTTTCCTGGTGCGCTAAATAAGGCAGTGCTTGACTTCTCTAGTCTCCAGCAGAGGCAAATGAAGACTCCTTCTGAGGTAAAACTCCTCCTTCCTCCTCCCATACACACAGCATTGACCCTGCCAGCTGCAAAGAAGCTGAATTCAACCAGGGCCATTCAGCAGCCTATCACACCTGCAGCATGTTGTACTGCTAACCCCCATGAATTAAATGATGGTCAATCAGCACTCATCTCCCCAAAATGTAGTCCTGCCCTCAAAAGCAACCAGATAAGACAAAAATGACAGGGTCTTTTTCTCTACCTTCTGGCTTCAGAGTCACATGAACACAACAGGTGCTGTGCTGCTCTGCACTCAGAAGGCAGAAATATTTTGCTTTTCGGTGAAAGCTGAGACAGGCACTACCCCTTGCTTTGGTTGCTCGGAATCTTAAGAAAACACCAAATATCAAGAGAGTAGCAGCCTGATAAAATGCCAGCAGTGGGACCCCTCTTTTTCCCAAGCCTTCCTTCATTTCACAGTGGTGCCTCTCTCAAAAGGCCAATGGAGCTGAACGGACTGAGACAATTTTCCATTCCAGGTAGCTTACATGTTTGCTATGTTAGCATGACTTGACTCTGATCAAAACTGATGAAAAACCACAGCAGTGGAAACAAAGACTCAAGTAAAGAGAGAAATGAAACCCCAGGACAAGCTACAGAGAAAGACTCAGCTCTTATTTTTGGATTTGAGCAGGCTTGCCTACCCCAAAGCCTGGGCAGCAGACAGGACTGCCAGTCTTCCTTGCTGTTCTCAGGGCATACAGTTCTGGGATGGGCCTGGGCAAAACCACTTATTGCCTATGACAGGACAGAGCCAAGAGCAGTTAAGAACAAACTGGATTCCTAAAATATGATCCCATTGTGGGATTAGCTATGACGGCAAAGATATGGCAGCACCAGGCACACCTCTTTTCCCCACATCTCACAGAAATGGGCCTACTGTCCTCCCTTGCTTCTGCTGAAGATCTGGCAGCCTCAGGCACATGTTCCTATGTGGTAGTTACTCTTTTTCTTGCCTTCTGCTCATAAGCACAAACACCGTAAACTCCCCTCTTTTCTTAACAGCCAAGAGTGATTTTATTGCATGATTTCTGGAGCAAGGACTAGCAGCCCACGCTCGCTGCTGCCATGCCCTAATGCCACCTGTTGATTTTTACAAGGTGACACCAGAGACATGCTCTCCCACTTACCCAGAGGGGTGTCATGTCTTTCCAAGTCATAAACCCTCCAGTCTCACCAAGCACTGACCGCAGGCTCTGCCTGGCACCCTCTTAAGGGCCTCCTTATCCCAGCACCTTAGCACAGCATGAAGGTCTGACAGAGATGGACTGCATCACAAGTCAACAGCTTCATCCCATAGCAGGCAGCCCTGCCTGCACCAAGAAGCAGCCCTCCCTGGGTCACAACCTCTGAAAACTAGGAGTGCCAGTGGATGAAGAGCTGAATACTCTCCACCCACTCTTTCATTCGCCAAGATGGTCTGAAGAATAACATACATCCTTTTGTAAAAGTTCAGTGTGCTGCCTGCAGAAAGCAGCAGGCAAGTGTGCTTTGGCCAAAGAGCACATACAGTTTAGAGAGAGGTATTAATAAGATGAAGTATGGAATGATTTTCAATGTCCATGTATGCTCTAGGTTCTTCAAATGAAGAAAAATTTTCCAGAAAAACAATAGAAATTACATGTTGTTTGGGACAGATGAGTCTGGTACTCTTTTCCTAATGCCTTCTGCTTTACTTACTCATCTCACCTACCTTCAAGCTATTGAGGTTGGTTTTTGAGATCTAGTTGTTTGCTGCTATATAGAAAGATCTGAACCATCAGTATTCCTTATACATTTATGTATCTCCAATAACACAGAGTACGGGACACCTCAGAAGAAACCTGTGGTGACCTTTGTTGCAGGAAACTTTGGAGGCCTGACTATAAGCTGTTTTTAGAACAGAAATTTGACTAAGCCAAAACCAGCTCAGCACCACAGTAGTTTGGACTTACTTTCTGAGAGTAGCAGGACTATGCCAGCAGCTTCACAACTAAAATCTTCCAGGCAGAGGAAGAAATGTCCTCTGCCTGGATTCATTGAGTTGTTTGGCTACAAAATTTGATTGGTTTTTGTAGTCAAACCTACTCTTCTAATGAAGAGAGACAGGACACTGAGAAAGACAAAGTTTTCACTAACTCTACTTGTCCAAACCTGTATTTTCTTTAAAAAAACCCCAAACATCGTACAACTACTTCTGTCATCTCTACTTCTTCCTGTTCTTCAGTACAAACGGTAACAAGAGTATTCTAGCAAATACCAGGTTTGGTCGTAGGCTCTCTGGGCTGCCAACTGTCAGATCCAGAAAGCAGGACTATCACATCTGCCAGACTGGGTCTCACAGCTACTCCTTCAGATAACATCGTATATTTTCCCAAGTCATGCTAGCAATAATACGACGTTACATTTCACATTGTCTGCCTCAGGAAACACATCAAAAAGAGCCTATACACCTTTAAATAAAGGATGCCCAGCCACTGTCTTATGATGACCAACAGCCTCAGTTCAGAGCAGTATCTAAGCACCCTCTTTAAGAGTGTCAGCACTGTCCCCATGTGAACACACGCTCACATCAGTAGGTCAAGTACAAACCACTAGACATGGGTCATTACTGGTTAAGCATCTAATGTGCACTCGGCATTGTATAAGCTCCTTAAAGAAGATATGATCCTTCTTTCGGTAGAAGATCTCTTCTTTCTAACTTCTCCAAACAGCCTTCCTTCTCAGAGGCAACCTTCCTTCTCTCATGTCAATCTTCCCCTTTCAGTAATAATTACAAAGAAAAGGGAAGAAAGAACATTAAGAAGGCAAAAGGATTAAATGAATTTTACTAACCAACTATAACGATCAGATAAATGAAATACATCTTTCTTTCCATGCTTTCAGCCCACTACATCCCTACAGGGCACAGATAGATACTCTCTGCTTTTGCTAGATCAGGCACGCAGACTCCAGATAATGCATCCAGCCTGGGTGTTTGCTTGCATTGTGGGGTGGTCCTGGAGTTCATGAGCTGAACCCTTCTTGGGAGGAACTGAACTGGAAGCATCATGCTCCCTAGAGCAGGCAGCCAGCAGCACCAGATTGCCTAGAAGAAAAAGCAACCCTGAAACATGCCTGATGTGAACCTCAGGATCCCGGACATTTTTACAGATAATGTCTCCAGTCAGTCCACATTACTTGCTAATGTAGGCATAATCATAAAACCCAAATATTCTGCTGTCATTCATCTTTATGTCACCCAATAAGATGATATTATTATTTTCTATTATAATAATGCAATAGTGTAATACTGACAGCAGCAAGAACATCTTGAAGTGAACAATGTAAAGAATAGCTCAAAGCAGTTTCAGCTACAATAACTAATCTAATTTCTGTAGTTTTACAACAAGTTCTTCCATTCTTTAAAATATTTTCTCTTCATCCTGCACCAAAATAGTAAAGAACAATAACAGAATAGAAGAAGTAAAACAAATCTTGCAACAAAATAGTGAAGAATTATTATAGAAGCTAAAAAGTAAAACAAACTAGATAACAAGACTAAAAAAAAAAAAAGTACTACCTTTCCACTACTAAACCCCATAAAAGTAATCAACTGCAGGTATGATAATAAACTTTGGGCACTAATTGTAAAAACAGCTAGCAGAAAATTTTAGGTAGCAGTGCTTTTTTGAAGTGACTATATTGTCACCTGAGCTTATGTCAAATGTCCTCTGGTATTTTTTCCTCACAGTCAATCTTATATTCTCTTTCAAACCATCATTAAATAAACCCTCAAAATCTTGAAATTTATCATAACCAATTCCATTAATAAGGCAGTCATCACACCTTTTTTCAGTGCATGAAAGGCTAAGAATCCTCTGACATGATGATTAGCTTCCTCAGTTACTTTTTGCCCCCTATTAAAAAGTCTGTGGAGATTTGCAGGCCACATGGAGGTCTGCAGGCCACTGGCTAAAAGCCACCTGTCTACACAATCCATCACATTTGTTGAAAACATTATCAGGAAAGAGAAAAGGATCTTTTCCTCATAAGCTAGTTAGTTAGTTCCTAGCAGTAACAAGAGCATAACATCTTAGAGTTTCAGTGGAAGATACTGTGAGATACCTTGTGATGGAAACCTCCTTGCATTCCTGGTGCAGGAAACCAACTAAACCTCACTGATCCACCTGCTTAACTTTTCTTAAACAGTTCTAGACCTGGCAAAAAATTTGTAAGCAAGAGCAACACTGTGCTGAGGAGCTGGTTGAGGCCAAGTGAAATGTTCTCCTAGTACTCTTCTTGAAAGAGTATGAGAAAATACTTAAAAAGTCTTGACAAAAATACTTCTTGAAAGCTTCTCTCTTCTTTCACATGCCTTTCACACAGGAGACAGCTCTGAGTTCACTGTGGGCAGGAAGCCCAGGCATGGAGGAAGTATGTGTAAAATCCACAGTCTCACTTCACCACCACTGTCCATTTCCATGACTGAAAGAGACAGTGTTAATAGGGGAAGCTGGGCCCTGTCACAATTGCTACTATGCTGTTTGTCCTCTCCCTTCAAAGCACTGGGTATCCATATCAGTTTCCTTCAAAGATAAATGTTTTTATGTATTAAACCAGCCAGAGACACGGCTTCTAATATGGTTAATTTTTAACACAGAGCAGAGCCGCTTTGTGCCTTACTCCTCACCTTGGTTTTTCGAAAGCAGTCTGAGAAAGTTTGGGACTTTTAATAACTGATCTGCGTGTTTAAACTATATTCAGTAGTGACTCTATGCACTAGAGGGGCAAGGGGTTGGGCTCTAAGCCCCAGCTCAGCTGCGCAGGCCAGTGCTGTGTTACATCGCCCATACAGCCCTGGTCACAGCACTTTTTGTCTCTGCCTCAGGCTCCATTTGTCTCCCACAGAACACGGGAAACAAGAGTGAAGGTGCTGTTGATTTAGAGTAGAGGAAAGCTGGAAACTTAAAATAAGACATTTACTAAATAAAGTGTGGGAGAAGTAAAAGGATTTAGGATATTCTCCCTCCTTAAAAGATCAAGCAGTCCCACGAGCAGTGGAGTCCATGAAGGCTGGTTTCTTGTGGCTTTGCCTCTCATGGGCACAAGACCCCAGGCACAGTAAGACGCATATTCTGAGCAAAGCTAGCCCTGTGCTGGGAGCACTAGCAACGGCTCGCACCCCACTGCACTCTCATATTTGTGATAACACAGGCGATCCTTCAGAAAGCTCACCAATTTCTGCCCCTGTCCTATACCCAACTGCTTGTTTCACCAAACTCCTAGGGCTCAAGGACTTCATGAGCTCAACCTGTCTTTTAAATTTAGCTGGAGCTGCCCAGTGGATTCCAACCTTACTGCAGAGACTCAGAGAGGTAGCAAGACAGCGTACTCCAGAAAGAAAACAAACTAAAATATCCATCTTGGCCCATGAAAAACGATGATGGATTGGTAAGAAAGGTAAACAAATGGATCTGATGTTAAAACTTAGAATTGCAGTGCCAGTTCTGCAAGATTTATCAGAGACAAAACCAGGCATAGCCTTGCCCAGGGAGGTTTATTTTACTTATGCTGGTTCGAAACACAGCTTTCGTTTTACTTACTGTGAATTGCATTCTATTGATGAATAATATTAAATCTATCTTCTGGGGAATTCTTTCCTCTGTTCCATTTCCTTAACACATTCAGTTTACTACTGTAACTTATTTGTGATTTACTATATTGCAATTACAGAAAATAAGACAACATTTTGTTCCTATGCAAGACAGGAAAAGTGCATCTGTAGATTTTGGTACAGATAACAGATTCAAATCTGCTTGAGATGACAGAGGACAAGTAGGTGTCTGGGGTTTTGGGGGAGAGGTGAGATAGACAAAGGGTTTTTCCCCTGGAACATCAAAACAAAGTATTTTTCCTTAACATGATTCATTATATAAGACAGATAATGACATCTTCAGGAAGAAAGATAATTTGATGAAACTTTCACAGTGTTGCATATGGCTACATATACCTTATTAATTTTTGTGAACAGATTCTGTAAGCAGAAAAAAATTACTTACAGTCTAATTTAGTTTGCATATTGTACCTCTTTACATATATACACAAGTATTAATAAGGGTCGCAGTGCAGTCTAACATCTCCAGCATTTATTTAGACCTAGGACAAAACTGCTTTCAACCCGTAAATATTCATCATGACAAAGCCAGCACTTAACAGTTTTGTTTTCCAGCACCAACCCATGTCAATTTTAAGCTTATACTGTCTCTGCCAACATTCCTTGATCTTACACCTAGGGCTTCCCCTTAACAGCTAGTTACTACACCACTACATAACTTTCCTATCACCCCTGTCCTGGAGAAAATGAAAGTAACCCTTCAGCCAGTCTCTGCAGGATGACTAACATTTGCAAGGAGACCCACTGCTCATTTTTCTTTCAAATTAGGAAAATAGACAACATCACGCTTTCAGTAACTCGTAATATTACTAAAGAAAAAACAATAATCATTACATAATTGCTTTAAAAATCTACAAACCCTTGTATTAGTCCCCTGACTCATATTTTATGTTAAAATACACATGCCTCAACATATAGGAATATCTTTAAATGTAAACTACACTACATTAATCAAAAAATTAAAGGTTTATAGAACAAATTATGAGATTTTGAAAGTCAACAAGGACCATTATGTTCCTTTAGGGTTATGCTAATCATATGACAATTTCAGCTTAGAATCCCCCTCCACAGTGGCAATCATTCTTCCATTTCATGCAAGTGAGTAGCATCAAGCTCAGAAATTTGCCGCGTAGTATTTTCAAAAAAATGTCCAAACTACAGAAATATTTCATCTACCTAAAGTAGAAAGTAGTGAATGCACTACTTTCCTAGGCCTTTTCAAGGAGAATCTTCTCATTATTATTATTAAAAACAAACTGTTCTTCATTGCAAAAGAGTGAACTGTTTCCCCTGCTCTCCAAATTCCAGCAAGTAGGATTTCTACAAGCACTGACACATTTGTACTGCAGAAAAACGTTACATTAAAAAAAAAAAAAAAAAATTCCTTCACTCTCATTTGAGCATTTTTTCAGGAGTGCTTTCCACATTTGTGAAAAACTTCCTTAAATTAATAGTTGCTGTTTAAAATCCACGTCTTTGAAAAATAACAGCACCCGATCAGCACAGAAAAACATGGTATTTTCATTTTTTGCCTTTTTTTTGGAGCCTTGGAAATTATTGGCATACATGAACAGATAGACATGGATTCCTTCCACTTCATATCCCACCAACATCATGAGCCACCCACTGAAGCAGGAAAAGACCTGTGATTTGGGGGTCATCCTGCATCATATGGTTTTGAAGCAAGCTCTCCAGAATGAGCCAAGGAGACTCGTTCAGGTCCCAAAACACTCACGTGCATAACTTTAGGGACTCCAGAAATGAGCAGGACTACTCAGATTTGCAAGTTAAACACCCACCTAGCCAGAATTGTAATCCAAGTCAGTCAGCAGTATCTCTATTAACTGTCTGGAGGAGTTGAACTTATTCCTTCTGCTCTCCCGGCTTTCCCTTTATTTCCAGGAGCAAGATAAAGGGTATTTGTACTAATCACCTGTTAGTCACACAAGTCTGAAAGGTAAACTGACACATCCACTCATTTTTACTGTTTCCAGTATTTACAGTATTATTTCTCCAGGACTGTGAAGCAGCTGCCAGTGATTACTAGAATCTGGCACGTAGAAGTTCATGTATATGAAAAAACACGATCAAACAATATGCACCTCATTACAGGAAGTTTGTAACTCTGTTCCCTGCCCTAACACTTTGTTTTTATCTCCTGGTAATATTTACCACATACCTGATTAGACTGAGCTGCTTATGTATTTTGAAAATACAAATTATGCCATCAGTCATTTGTTGTATGACAGTAAACTTGCAATTATACAACTCTGCAAGCTCATGCAGAGCACCAAGGCAGGCACAACCCAGCCCCAAGTGTCAGCACAGCACTACAAGACTACCCAGTCTTTATTGATCTTAGAAGAAAACTTGGGCAATAAAACAGCCCACGCTCTGAAGAACAAAGCTTGGACCGGCTCTGACCCTGAGCCAGAGTAAGCAGAGCCATGTCTTTCCAGTCTACCTCTGCAGGCAAGGAGAGGGAAGCGCTTGCAGAGGAAGGATTGGCTGGCACACTTTCCTAGATGTATAACAATGCTATCTTAAGACTTATTTCTCAGAGTTGGACATCTATGCCAAGAATTTAATGGACCTCAAAATCCTATGTTAAAACCTACTGACATTCTTTCTTTTCCCTCTCCTCCAGTTTTCTTCTGAGGACTCCATGGAGGATTCAGCCCTTCGCAAGTGTGCAGAACTGTACATCCACAGCGTCACCTGGGGCTTCCAGGAGAAGGATTCAACTCTTTTGGACTGTGATGGCTCAACAGAATATGCTCTACAGTCACCTGGGCTGTCAGGTAGCTTAATGATTTTGAGAAATCTACCCTTTGACTTTTATATTAATCCTCCTTTCTATGTCTCCTAGCACACTAAGAAAGCCCCTCCCTACACAAAACTGGCAATAATATTTATAGTGAGCTTAGGCAAGCCAAAAAGTAAGAAATTACAGTGTATGTACAAAATTCATGCTGCTGTATTTATTTCCACTCTCATGAATCTATCATAGCACAATTAAACTCCCCCAATGCTAAACAGCTGGTTTCCTCTCTGTTGATGTGATACACTACCTTGATTCACATCATACTGGATTTGCCCAAGGCTGCAACTCATTCAGAAAACCAGCATAAATGCCATGTCCCATTTAAAATCCAAATGAGGCTTTAAAACATAAGCCTAAATCTACATAAGTCTCATCCCTGAGTCCTTCAGAGCAGAGAGCATCATCTGAGCAATCCTTTCAGCCCTCAGAAGGCCCAATCTAACTGGTCAGTATGAGTGGCACGACACAGAGGGCTGCTCTCTGCATCTCCTCGAGATGTAGAAGGGAACAGCAACTGGTCCCGCACAGATCTGCACAGCACCAGCGATCTATTTATACAGCTCTAGCAGGCTGAAACTCTGCATAGAAACTGCAGCCATCTCTTCAGCTTTCAAACTGAAGAGGGGTGGATGTCTCTAAATCTCATTCCCATGGTGTTCCCTGCAAAAATGACAATCATTTTAATTTAGTGTGGGGGAGAGCTGCTGGCATGTTTTGTACGTCTTTCCCTATATCAGCTTCAAGATTCTTACATCTCAAGGATTATCAGCTTTGTCATTGGGTTTTAGATTCCACATCTGTGATTTATAATATGGGCACCCAAATTAAATTGAGGGTAACACTTCCCCTGTATGGTCAATTAATCAGTAGGCACTGCAACTTTCTTCTTTTTCCCCTTAAACAGTAATAAAACAACCCCCCCAAAAAAGTAATTTAGAGTCATACTATACCCAACTGTCATTTGTAAGACTTTACTGTATCATTAGTCAGAGTTTCTGGTGACAATATAACCCACAAGACTGAAACTTGAGTGGCTTGTACATGTCATCAGAGCCTTAGATAAAAATGCCACCTTAGAAAGTGGGAGTATTTAATTTTTATAATACTTTTGTACTAGTATAAAGCATTCACTTAATTTAAATCAGTGACTTCTTTTCTTAAGGTATTTTTATTTGTTTGATCTTTTCCAAATATCTAGGTTTTTTTCAGATCTAATAATGCTGAGTACTTCGAAGGCAATTTGCTAGGGCTTATTAATTAGAATTCCTACAGACCTTTGGGATTTGGGTTTGGTGAGCGTTGTTGGTTTGGGGTTTTTTGCTTTTTCGTTTTGCTTTTTATTTTTCCACCAAACTAGAGCACAGCACTGCAAATGCAAAATTGCAATGCAATTGCAAACCCCCTTCCCCAAACACCAAGAACTTTTTTGAAGAAGTCATGTTGCTTGATAACTTCTGCATGGTATAGTGGCTGGTACTAGGCCTAGAAAACACCACCAGCCAAATTTTCAGCTACTGTAGAAAGGCTAAACCCCAATGAAAATTGGCTGTGAAAGAATGCTGTGGCTCAAATTCATCACAGCCATCGTTGTGGACATTATAACTACTTACACAGTACTAAGATTACATATCAGAACTTCATTATTGACTTTCCTAGTATTGCAAAAAAAACCCAAAAACACTGCAATGAAATCTGGAAGAATCACTTAATTTTATGGCAATTTTCCATTAGTTCACATTGCTCCACTGCAGCTTCACTGCATTCATGGAAGTGTGCACGGGCATTCATGCACACATATGCACCCACAATTTTGGGAAGTGGAGGACAAAGAAAGAAATAGATTTGATGAACAACCAAAGAAGTAGAAATTAAAGAAGCAATTCAGTAGACCAATAAAGCACATGTTTCATTTCCATTATCTTCAGTGGAGCTTCACTACAGTTACAGTGCTTTGATGAATGAGGGTCTCAAAAACACAGGGTCCTCAGCCCATTTATCTGATCATGGCTTTACGTGAGACAAAACACATAAAAGGGACTAAAGGTAAGGAAACAATCAGGTTTAGGAAATAAAGGTTTGTAGGAATTCTTCTAGTTAGGAAAACAATAAGAGTGGCTTCCTAAATGTTCATCACCTCTAGCAGTTTTTGAATAATGGAATGGTCTTTTTGGCAGCTTCATAAAGCTGTACATAATCCACACAAGAAGTTCTACAATGTCTCAGCGTTTCCTGGGGACTCGGAGCAGTAGGATAGCCTTGCAACACAAGCAGAGATTAATCATTTTCTAATGCACAGTAATAAATAATGTATCCGCCATAGTATATAAATTAAAGCTGTAATTCCATCCCCATTCTGTGATGACACCAGAAGCCCAAGATGGAATTTCAGCCTCATTATGACTAGTCAGGATACACATTATTCTTAAAATTATGTTCTGAGAGTTGATGATGAACTGAGAAGTTCTGAAGGCATGACCAAAAAAAGAAGGATGTGTAATTACAAGAAAAAAGCAATATTATTAAGTCAGATATTGTTTGCAGAACTTCCTAAAAGAAGCAGCAAATCTCATCCCTCAAAAGCTCACTCAGCGTATTTGTAGCAAGGCAAGCAAAGATCACTACTACTATCAAAAAAATGAAAGCTGTTCTAGTACCACAGGGCAATGCCTCCATCACAGCAAACAGTAAGAAACTACACGGTGAAGATCAGGTTTACGTTACAGAGCCCTTAAAATGCCGAACATAAGTCCTCCTACAACCATACACAGTATTTATTCAGAAGTCAAACAAGTACCGTACAGGTTCATGAGAGGCATAAAATACCAGGATAAAGTCACAGTATGTCTCAAATCCATATTCCTATTTGACAAGAAAACTATTGAGAAAAGCTTAATACTCAGGATGAAAAGTATTCACTAGAATATATATATATATATATATATACACACATAGTTTACACACGGTAAAGGATCTAAAAAATTTTCATTAAAAACATGGTCCTAATATTCCTCTTAAAGATAACTTCAAGAAATCTTATGAAGACTCTAAAGACATTTTACAAGTTTAACAACGAGCATTTTGATGGAAATAAAGTTAGAAGTATGAAGACTGAGAGCCAAAACAATCATGTATCTAGAGTTAACTGCTATATTCACCCTGACTTTTGTTACCAATTCCCATGATTTTTAGCAAATCCCACAAGATTTCAAGGAGGTCTGGAGCCAGCTGTCTTTCAGAGACAAGAAGAAAATAACTTTCTAACCATCTTACACAAACAAGGCATGAAATGTTACAGGATCATCCATGGCCTGGAGTGGTTCCATGTTCTGAACTTTTTTGCATGGTATTATTTACAGATTTATTTTATCCCCCCTCCCTCCCACCACATTCTTCATAATGTGAGACTTGTAAGTCACGGTCACTCTTTTGTGCTCTCTCTCCCCTTTCCCCACCTAAAGTTTCTAGCTTACAGAGCTGTAAAGAGAAGTAAAGAAGGGGAAACCTGAAGATTATGACAAAAAGTCAAATAAACTGGTGCAGGAAGTTGATATTTTTAAAAGCTGAAAATCTTTAAGCCTAGACTAACTGTTTTTGAATATCTGATGCTTCCCCACATGCCTCTGTATTATTTGTTCCTTGCCTCCCAACTCTTCCTCTTTCCACTTCCCCTTTTTATAATGTCAAAGTGTTCAAACTTGAACACCTGAACTTATATTTTCTACACTTGTATTTGAGGACCTTAGCAGTAATGGTCTCATAGTCAAGGGGCCACTCACCAGGAGAAGCCTACTGAGTTTTCTGTTTTCTTTTAATCAATCATTTTGATAGACAGCAAAATTTAAAATCTAAATATAACTATTTATGTGCCTACGTTTGCATTTAAGGACACACGTTTTCCAAGAACCAAGCCTTTCATGACTATTCAGACAAACAAAAGTACCAAAAATAATGAGAAAAGGACAACGAAAGCAAGACAATCAATGTCTAAAGCTCCTTGCCCCCACGGTATCTCCACAAGAAGCATTTCATCACCTCTAAATAGCAACCTGAAACATACTCAAGAGACTTATATAACTCATGAGTCAAGAACTAAAGCAGTGAGTGTCAAAACATTCAAAGACACAGTACCCTCTGCTCCTAGTAGTAAGGGAGTAACTACTGAGAATATGCCAAGGAGATCCTTGCACTGGAGAAAAATCTTAGAGATCAATGAATGGTTTGAGTTGGAAGGGACATCTAAAGAGCTACCCCAACTCCTCCCCTGCTATGTGCATAGACATCTTTCACTGGATTATGTTGCTGAAAGCCAACCATTCAAAAATCATCCATGCAAACTAAACTACATGCTTCAGGAACAATCGTACATTACTAGAAAACTTCAACCTGGTGTGATCTTGGAGGCTTATTATGTCTCAAATAACAATATAAGCTCCCACAGAAGTGTTAACATAATGCCCAAAGCATGCATAAATCTGTCCTTTACAGGGGACTCAGAGAAAGAGATGGCTTTCTATGGGATCTCTTAGCTAGTAGGTTATGTTGCTTGTGAAATATGGCATGGCAATCCAACACAGAGACTAAAACATGTCCCTGTAAATAAATGTCAGCTGCAAAATCAAATACCTCTCCTGAATAAACACCGCTATATTGACAACATAAACAAAATGCTGAGAAGATAAATAAATCTACAATGAAAAATGAAAGCAGGAAAAACCCCCTAGAAATAAGCAAGAAGGAATGAGAGAGGGAAGGGCACGTGGCAAACTTAGGTTAGTAGAACTCTGACCGATGCAGGTTCTTCCCGTTCTCGTTACCACACTATCTGTGCTTAAGTATAAATGGGTTACCTATCATGTGTGCTTTCTTTGTGCAAATATTATTTTCAGTTTTATAACTTCTGAGGACTATATGACTTATTAATTAAGATATTAATCTAAAATATTGCCTATATAATGCACACCATATGGATTCATAATCTCACTGCACTGGTCATGCAAACACATACTAGAAATTTTTGTTCAGAACATTTTTCTCCTTTGTGGGAATTACAGCACTTCCACTTTAAATTTAAAGGCATTTGTACACTGAAGTCTAATAACTAGTCTGTTAATCGGTTTTCTTTCCTTGTTCATTAGATTAACACACAAGATGCATGGATGAAGACTCAGCAACAGCAAAAATTTCAGTGCTTGCAACCCAAGGAGAGGAGCAGGACTTCAGAACAGTGTAATTAAAAGAACTAAGAAAAAGCACTGAAAGAGTCCCTATTTCTGGCACAGCACATCTCAGAAGAAACACCAGCACTTGTCACAATAAAGCATGTGGTGAAGACTTCCCCACCAACACCATAACCAGAGATGTGGACTTTTCACCACAGAGAATTCCAATTTTCCTACTGGTAAAAAGGAAGAAGAAGAAGGAATTAAGTATCTTTTCAAAACATTTATAAATTATTTAAAGATACTAACTGAAAAAGACTCATTAGCAATGAGTTACTGTGTTGTTGCAATACAGGCATTAAGAATCCAAAAGCAGAAGCTCTTGCTGCCCATACAACTATTGGTGCTGATTTGTTCCTGACAAAATATAGGACAAATGAACATACTGCTAATGCACACTGTGTTAATTATTCTGCTGTGCCATGTAGCAACCGTGAAGGAAGTTCAAAGAAGTTGTGACAGATACGGATAGAAACAGTATTATATATAGTTTAAATTTGCATTCAGTCAAGTTTGCAGCTATAGCACGGGAGAATTGAGTTGCAAGGCTGCACTGCTGTGCAAATGATCTCACATTATGCTACCACATTAAATACTCCCGTGAGCTAAAACACTGTAGAGGGCTGAAGTTCAGAAAAATCAATTTCAATGCTATTTTGTAAACTTCAGTATAGCTTCAAGTCTCTGTTATTGATGCCAATTCAATGGACCACATTTACACTGTAAGTGCATACCAGGCTTAAAAAGTCCACTGGTTACTGCACAACGCTGAGAGCACCTTGGGAGCACAGACACTTACAGACAACACGTTGCCAAAACAAAGCTTTAATTTAGAGGAAAAAATACTGGCCTCTGGAGCTGTAAAAACCATGAAAAGATAGGAACTGGGAGTACACAGATAAGCAGAAGCAATGCTACGAGTCTATATACGGATTCCAAAACTCGCCCTCCCACAGTTTTACCAAAAAGCAGCCGGGTGAGCTGAGCAGCAGCACTTGCTGTCAACAACCCCTATAGGGCCCCGAAACCAAGCAAATCCCCACTCCCTGCTCAGCCCACCTACCCAGGACACCCATGCTCAGCCTACAGCCCACGGGCCACAACGCTGACTCCCAAAATGCCCAATCCAGCCTGCCACTTGCTCACACCCACCCACCCTTCAACATCCTTTGCCCCTGGGAAATCATGGCAGGTGCTGCCTCACTCCAGGGCACCTCTACTTCAGGTCGTGCAAGCCCACAGCAAATTGTGGGGTGCAGTTCAAGAGGTGTTTGATACTGAGCCTCTCTGAATACAGCAGATCTCCTGGCAAACTCCACTTGTCAGAGGAGAGCCAGTGCCAAATCACTGCAGCTCACACAATGCACACCTAAACACAGACACAACTAAACATATCAACCCTAAGTTTTCTTAGTAAAAACAGATTTGCGTCCATTTACAACATACAGCCTTATGTCTTGATATTGAAAATGTTGAAGTGTTGTTATCTCCCCCATACTACCCCAAATAAATAAATAAATAAATAAAAGTTTGGCTTTGGTTTTCTTGAGTCATTAATCATATTCCACTAATAAATAATCTGACAGTGACACTGTTCAAACAATCTTCTCTCCATCCAAAATCCAGTGGCAAATATTTTCATAAATAAGCCGACCACTCCACAACCCTGCTTTTGAATGCTAATCGAAACAAAGTTCCCCCAGCCAGCACAGCAAAGAGCTACTCTTTAGGAAGGGGAGTGCAGAAAAGAAATAAGAGAAGGGCCTTTGAGAGGAAATAAAAATAGGATCCCTTGATCCCACCATGACACGGCTCAGACATTCTCCCTGTGGGTGAAGAAAATGTATTTACTGCAGTAAGTTTTTATAACATTTTCTTTTTTTTTCCCCTGTGCAACTTTGCTTCCTGAAGAATGCTTTATATAAAAGACATGACATTTGGCAACCCAGCTCTGCTGCTTTGTGAAATTCTTTGGCAAGTACCCCACGTGCTGACTGCATTAAGCACATCAGTTTATTTATTTATTTAGGCTGAAGTCAGAGGGAGCAAGCCCTACAATTAACACACAGCACAGTATCGCTTCATCCAAAAAAAAGCAGGAGGAGCTGGGAAGGGTGGGGCTTTTGGGAAACCTCATCATGGGAGGAAAGATCACTCTCCAACCTCCAAAGGCTATTACTGCTCTGGGGCATATGCAGTGATTCTTGGATCTCAAGGCATTTAGGGAACATCAATTAATTAATTAATTAAGACTCCATTCCACAACAAAGGCAGGTATCATTACACACTTATTTTGCATATGGGTAAAATGAGCCAGAAAGTAAACCTAAGCCTGTCCCCCGAGGCAGGAGGTGCACTACCTTGCTCTTGCTGAGCGAGAGCCACTCTACAGTAGCAGGCAGGAGGGCACTGGCTGCCTGCAGACCCACGCTTCCTCCCTCACACCACAAGTGAAACCAGAAAAGAGAGACATTTCTACATGCCACCATCTTCCCAAGGGTGCAGTCACAGGGCGTGACTGTGAGGCACAAGAATCCCTGTCAATAAGCACTGATCTGCTTTGCTCCACATCGTGAGCCCATGACATACCTCAGTGCCATTAAGCAGCAAGTCAGGGACGGCACCATGTGTATGTACCATCTGTGGTCATGTTCTTGCAAAGGCAAAATCTCCAAGGGTTGAGGACTCAAATGAGCAATGCTCATCTCATAGTCAGACACCACAGTCTGAGCAGGAGGGCCCTACATTTGTGGTTTGGAGTTATGGAGTGTATTAGTTTAGGCTTACAAGAGAAAAAGAGTCTTCTCAGAAACAATGGAATATTTTTGCTTGTGATCATGATTAGTCTCATTTATTTACACCAGGGACCAACAAAGCTTGGCAGCACATGGCCAGGAACACCCAGCAAATTCACAGAATCATGAAGTTTTCAAGCTAAACTGGAAGGAGAGATGGGAAGAGGAGAGGACATGACATACCCGCCTAGAGACAGAAGCCAATGTCTGGTCAGTCCCACAAGCTTGGAAAGGTAAAGTTTCTGCCCTTACCACATATCTCCTAATAGTTTCAGGCCAAATGGCTAGCAGCAAAGGCTCTGATCTATCCAAGGCATTGTTTAGCACACACATCATGAGGGCAATGCTGAAACATGCTCTGGTGCCTTCCAGGGGAAGGAACTACCAAATCTGTAACCCTGCAGATTGCAGGAGGCTGAGATGCGACTGGAGAGTCTGCCTGATCGAGTGGTGCTGCTTCAAAGGCTATGTCCAAGGACACAGATAAATCACATAACCTTTAGAAAAGTTTTAGGCAGCTCGGTCTAAAACAAATGTTACATGTTTAACACTAAAAAGTGTTTTCTTCACACAAGTCTAAAAGAGACAGCCGTGAGTTCTCATCTGTTGTGTGATGAAAAAAAAGAACTCTTTGTTTCTAGAAAAGAAAATTTACACAGCAGTCTAAAGCTGCCTAGTGTTTGCTAGAAAAATATGAGGGCAAATTTTTTCTTTTATATGAAAAAGTCTTGCATTACAGTCCCTTCCTGTTCTAAACCTTTTTTCAAGAATTTATCTCCTTCATTTCTAGTTTTTACAATATTTTAGTTATCACAAGAGCAATATAAAAGCCCAACTTTTCAAGGTTTATTCAGGGCAAACGGACCTCAACCAGACTGCCAGTTTTAGCAGAAGTTTGATGTGACCAAGAACTCAGGACAGTAAGACACAGAACTCAGCATCAGTTAGACTGGACAGCAACCTTTGCCAATCACCTGTCCTCCATGAAGCATGTTCCAGGTGCTCCATTACAAAAGATTTAGGACTGAAAAGGGATAAATGGACACAAACCTGTCCATAAAGAAATCATAAGCAAAATTCCCCTCACCCAAGGCAAGGACATACCAAGCCTTCAGTAGCACAACTCAGTTGTGCTCTTCAACCTGGAAACAATGCACTAGCACTTCAAGTGGGGATTTCAAGCTTGGTGTAACAAGTTACCGACTGCCACACAAGATACACATCTTGGTCTACAAACTGATTCTGAAAGTAGAGGCCAAAAGCAAGCAAGGGAAACCTCAGTAAAAGTTATCCGAAGCCATGGTCTCATTAGCCCAACACGAGGGCTTGAAAATGCACACAAAATTTGAAGCCAAGTGTTTTTGGATCTGCGTGCATACACTACATATCAAGATAGGAAAGATGCACATGTTGTCCTGATGCAAAATTTCACACCAAAACATTAATAAACACATTAAACATAATAATCATTAATAAAAATTTTTGTTTAAATAGAGGAATCAATTAAAAATATTCTGCACCAAACATATCTGTGAAGGCAAGTAAGAGGAACTAAGATATTTTAGCACAGACTGTCAATCTCACTAGCCTGAGGTACACAGTGCAGAGATGCTATGAAAGAAGAAATTATACAGCTTAAAACTTAATAACAGATGTTTTACTTGGGGGGGAAGGAGTAGGTTATGACAGAGCGACAAGATTTGGAGGGAAAGGATAAGAACAGGACACAATACATGAGAGAGGGGCAAGACTGGGTTGTTTTTTGGCTTAACACTTGCCAAGCGAAAAAGCAAGCATGAGTCATAGTAAAGGTAACTCAAAGTGTGATGTGACTGCAATGGAGAGCTGAGCAGACCACACTGCATGAGTCAGCAGCACAGATAAAAAGGGTGATAAGAAGCAGCAGATGGGACATGTCTTTAGTAAAACAACCCTGCAGGACACAGGCCTCCTTTGCTCTAATGAAACAGTTGTGCCAAGCTGCCGCGCGCTGGCTCGTACACTTGCAATCCTGTGAATCAAAGAACACCACGCATGGTTAGAAAAGCAACAAGGCAAACAGCTGCAGACAGATCCACATGCAAAAAAAAAGCACAGAAAAGCAAAGCAACAGCACCACCCCAACACTCACACACCCTGACAAGTGCTCGGAGACACCACCCTCCAAACCACTCAGGCAGCCGGGTGGGGAGGAAGAGAAGAAGGGAAGGAAGCTGTCACTGGGATCATGGCATTCAACCTGGCCGACAGCCAGCTTTTCCGTTCCAGCTAGTCAGACTCTGCCTTTCTGGTGGGTGCTGAGGGCAGGCGGCTGCAGTTCCCTTGGCCCCTTTCTGGCTCCCCAGCGCACACCTGCAGAGCCGGCAGGCAGCTGCAGGCGCACAGCTCACGCCTGTCTCAAGAAGCCAAAAGGGCAGCTGGGGCTATTTGTGGAGCTATGCTCCAGCACACCTGCAGCTCAGGTGGCTTTGCAAAACTCAGGTTTAAAGCTCCATCTTTTTGTTCAGGGTTGTAAACTCCGTTTTGCTGTGAGAGCGGAACATTTACCCCCAAGAGACCAAGCAGCACGTTCTTGGGTAGCAGAAGCCATACAGTTACAGTCATACGCAAGGTCACATTACCTGCAAAATGCAACTGCTGCTCTGACCGCATAAACAACCTGCAATGGTGATTCCTTGCTGTCAGGATCCCTATTCTCTGCACTTCTGGAGTAGGTCAGGAAAGACGAAGGTCCTCTGTCACAAGCTCAAGCGAGGATAGAGACATAAGGCAAATCTCAAATTGCCTTTCATCTCACTACTTGGATGAGGTAAAATTATACCCTGCCTGTGAGAGGCAAGATGGAAAGTAAAATGCTCTATTTTTAGACACAAGATCCTGCTTCACCAGGTTCACCTAATTTCTAAGAAACAAACTTTGGCAAAGGTCCGCAGCTGAAGGGGATGAAAGATGACTTATTTCATTTTCTTTTAGTGCAAATCATAGCATGACTAGCATAAATCTAAGGAAATCTGCTTTAGCCCTATATACACACCAGCTGTTTTATTCGGGACAGACAGTCCGTATATTTTAGCAAAGCATGTTATGTCCAAGGATTTCAATGGAGGTGTGTCTATTCCCCCTGCTCCAAACATCCTTATTCATAGATTTCAAAAGCTGGCAGGTATGCCAAGGAAGAGCAGCTGCTGAGCCTAACACACTCTGCACAGCAACAGATCTGCTGTAACAGATTACAGGGAGAGAGAAAGAGACAAGAAAGTGTTGTACTTTCCTTCTTTACACACGTCCTTGCTTTCAAATGCAGCTTTATGGAGATAACAACAGCAACGGTGTGTCTAAAATAAACCTGGACTGAGAGCCAAGGCTCATGCAGCCCCACTGACAGCAGAGCTTTGCACTTTGGTCATGCACTTTTTTAACCCAAGTCTGTGTGTATTCCAAGAAGTAGGTAGAGGAACTGCTGTCCTACAGTTATCAGGAGCATTAGCGAAGGGGGAGGGCGGTCAGTCTGTATGAAAAACAGTGAAGTTATTTTTCATTTCCTGTCAGTTTTAATCTTGTCTAAAGGCTCCACTAGCTGATATTTTCTGGCCTGTGTGCACTGGAACTCCTTTCTTTACTCACTCACAGAAGGTCCCCCTTGGCTGCCTGCAGTTAGTGTCTCTTGTGCTCCTGGAATCCACCCTGCCCTGTCCACCATTCGTGGGCTGCAGCAGCAGTCAATCAGTCTGCAACCACAAATCGCTGTTGGCTTCCCCCTTGTAGTTCTACAAACAAACAGACTTCTGACGATAGTGTCCATCAGCAAGTTGTTAAAAATAAATAAATAAATGCACAAGATTCGTGGAAGCTGGTGCACAATTTCTTTTTTTCCCCAGTCTAATCTCTCCATTACTCCTTGAAGGGTCTTGGCCATGCAGAAATACTCTTATACCCATTTTACTGCTTAGTTTCATACTTTCTGATTTTCTTTGAACTCATGATGCACGTGTGTCTATTTGTTCCGCAGATGATTCCTGAAATCACTGTGCAATTTGCATATGGACATACAGTGTCGACTAACCTGAACACGATTAGTGAAAAACTCTGATCAGAACTCAGACGCAAGCTCAGTGAGGACTCTTGTCCTCAGCCTGGAGACAGTGCTGCACCTATGTAACTCTCACCACAGGGCTCTTAGGCCCTCAGCACGGAAACCCCTAAGCGGTGACAAACGGATGACAAAACATGACCAATAGTTCTGCAGAAAGGTTCCTGCATCTCTCGGTCACAGTCCCCTGGCAATATACACACACCTGAGCATCACCTTTCAAAATGACCTATGAGATGCACTCATCCATCCAACACAAGATGGAAGACAGAGCTAGGCAAGGGTAACACCCTGCATCAAAAGTGGCTGAGGATGGGCATCAAGCTAGGAGAAGAGCAGAGAAGAGAAAGGTGCAAGTGATGAAGCACAGAGTTCATGCTGCAAAGAGTAAACCAGCACAGTACATGCCAGGAGCAATAACTCCTTCCCATCCGTGAACTCTGACCAGGAGCAATGCAAGCAAGGGTGCGCAGAAAAAGTCACGGCTAAGAGAGATGGAATATGGGGATCTGATCCTCCCTCCATCCCCTTCTCTGACGATTTATCTCAGCACCACATCCTTAACTCCTTCCCCAGTTTCCAAGAACTGGCCTTCATACACCCGGTAAAGAAAATTAGTTTGTCCAGTATCTTTACTTCCAGCTCATGTTTGCAAAGCTCTCAGAAGAAAACTGACAGACTCCACAATTGATCACTGTTATTGCACTTGATCCATATACGCCTTAAGCTTGTGCCCCCCATGGGACCAACAGCCATCACTGCCTTTTCCTGGGAGAGATTAAGTAGTGTATTAGAAAACAAAACTGCTAACTATATTTCTAAAATCTCTCAACAGTCCTCAGTCTCAGTTCCTCATTTACAGCTGGATGAATTTGAAAGAGAGAGTCATTTCTGCAAGATCCAAGAATGTGACTGGGAACACAACAGCAAAGCTCCAAACCCTATTCCTCTCCTCAGTCTGCTACACAACCCTCTTCACTCCCCTCTGGGCACAGTGGAGACGGATCACCACCTTTTGCATCCAGGCTAATATATAAGTGACTTTTTTCTCATGCATCTATATACGTAAATTAAGACATATTTTAAACTAGGTTGTGACAATCCATATTACATTGAGGTTCTTCAGGGGGTTTAAATGGCTGATTTCAATTGACTAAAATCAGCAAGCAGGAAAACTTCATTGGAATAATCAGCCTCTAAATATTGTTTTACATTTACTCTTTTTAGATATAGTCCTTAAAGAAGAGAATGCTCTCAGTATTTGAAATAATTTCATATCTCTTTTTTTAAACTTAGACTATATTATGTTTCTGCAGATGTTCCATCAATAATCTGGTCCAACACAGACTTCAGTGGGCCTCTAGTTTTTGTATCTTTTATTTTAATTAGTGGTGTGTTTTCTGTTCACAGTTTACTAGATTATAGTTTTGCATGTGACTTGTATCAGGCTATATTCACATGAAAATAAACATTCAGCAAAAACGCTAAAAAAGGAGATTCTGAAACCCTTCTGTCATGTAACTAAATGCTTCCTTAAAATAGGAGCTGAAAAATAGGAGGGGAGAAAAGAAAAAAAACTCAGCTTGTTTTGCATTAAAATTAAGCCATTCTTAAAAGGAACAGTTAATTGTAGTTATTAAGTCAAATTTGGGTTTTGGTCACAGTATCTTAGATTAGAATATGGCAATAATAGATCCTGAACTCGTGCACATCACTTCTGTTAAGAAATTATTTTAACTCCTGTTTTCTTGCTTTTACAACTTCCAGTTTGTTTTTTCTGTTTGAGCCAAGTATTAACTCAGCCTGCTAAATGCACTGACTGCAAGATACCCTCTCTGGCCTGGAAGAAGAATCTGCTGCTGCAAGCTGATGTAGGCTGTCAGTCAGTCCTGGTTTAAGAATTGTAGTCAGTAAAAGCTAGCAGTTTTGAGGTTTGATTTTCTTCATGACTTCAGTAGCAAACACAACCTTCCCTAAACGCTACTCAACCAAAAACCCTGAATTTGAATGGTTTCAGTAGATACAGCTTCAGCTCAGCAGTAGGTTTCTTGACATAAGCAGAGCACTGGGAGCCCAGAGCTGCAGGGCCAGGGACATGAATGCATGGTGATGTCTGACTGCTCGGGGTTAGTGTGGATACAGCCAGGATTACGATAAGCCTTGCTAAATCTGTGCTGGGCACATGGTGACTCTGCACCATCCTCCCCCAGTGCTCCTAGTCCCAGGATGAGGGTGACAAAACATCCCTCGGGGCTGTCAAGCCAGAGGCTGAGCTAAGCAGGGCACCAGGAGCCTGGCTGCTCTCACCTGGACCCAAACTGCCTGGCCCTACCTACTCATGGGCCTCTCCTGTAGCACCTTCACCACCCAGCTTGTTCTTGTGGGCTATACAGCAACATAGACCTCCTCTTCCCTGCCATGCACAGCAACAAGAACAGGAGAAGCTGTGTTTCAAAAAGAAAAGTACTTTTTTGTTCTATAACAGAAACTGAATTAAAAGGCTTCAGGAGACGTGCAGAAACTCTCAAAGTCATGGAGGTGATCCTCCAGCGAGACAAAAAAGGAGGAAAGTATCCATGGGGACACTGCAAGCCATTTCTCAAGGCAGCAGGTTACTCTATGGGAAGTACCTCTCCCCTTCCTCTGTGCCACCCCCATATACTAAACAGCAAATGCATGAGGAGCTGCAATCACAGGCTGTAGGAGCTGCAGGGCTTTCTGATTTAAGAAGCAAAGGACAAGTTTGAGGTTTGTTCTTCAATTGCTGCCTCATGCACTTAATGTAGCAAGACAATGGAAAAGAATAACTCATGTATATAGATAGCAATGAGGTAATTGAAACTTAGTTCTTCTCAGCCTGCTCCCTGCCTCCACATAAGAGAAGCACACAAGTGCACAAACATTTAGGCTGAAAATACAACATCATGCTCCAGTGCAAAACTCCCATGCCTCATGGAGTTCTGCTGGCTTTACTACGGCCACGCTATGTATAATCAGCAATGGGTACTGATAGTGTCTGCACAATATTTCAATAAGCAAAGCCAACCAAATCACTTCCTCTATTTCTGTATAGAGTAAGATATTTACAGGAACAGCCTTTTGAAATGTTCCAGTAAAATTAGCTTACTCAGATTTTTTTTTAACTAGAACAGAGAGCAGAAGGATAATATCATCATTGGGGTTTGTGCATAAATCAGCTGTCTATTTACCACTGGTATGTTGCAATAATGAATTGCCACTATCTCTTGAGTTATTTGCTGGGTTATTAGATTACCTAAGTTCACAGGATTAAAAAAAAAAAAAATTCTTCATTATTTCCTGGGAAATGACCTTCAGATGCATGTATTCCACCTCCTTCCCCAAAGCAATGCCCAAAATATTCCTGTAGGAAGTTTGTCTGTTTTATAAAAACCTCCAGTGATGAAGCTTCCAACAGCTTTCTCAAAGGCAAATAACTGCAGCACCAAAATACCCTTATCACTTGAAAGCTTTCTTAAATGTTTATCTGTCTTGCCACCTTCATATTGAGTCCATTTCTTTTAGTTCTAACCCCAAGCAGTCAGTTTATTACCTTCCTCCCTGTAGGAACCTTCCACATACTTGAACACTGCTATCATGTCTGTTACTGGCCTTCTCCTCTGTAGACTAAACAATCCCCATTCTTTCATCTTCTTTCCCAGGTCAAGTTTTCCAAATCTTTGATCATTTTCCCTGCATCCTCCCTGGACACCCTCCAGCTGGCACATGACTATATTATGCCCCAAAGTAGATGTCAAGCCATTTTGAACACTGAATGGAGTGGATGGGTTATTTTATGTCTTTTCTTTACACACGCCTAAAACAGTGCTTTTTTGAGGGAAATGGATGGCAAAACCTTGTTCCTTGTATGACACCCAGAGTCTCAGGCCTGTGATCCCCTTCCCTCTCAGATGCTCTATCCTGAGCACACGGACCAGGCCTGGGGCACTTCCCTGCAGGCACCCATGATGGAGCTACACAGTCACCAGCTCCAGGGTCAGAACCAAAGCAGATCCACTCAGCAGAGCACTGGCAGCCCAAGTCCCAGGGGAGAGAAGAGATGGACACATCACAGACTGGTTTTCTCTGGTGGTCTGGGAACCAGCTATGATTTTTTACCATTCTATTCAACTAAACCAGGACAAATTGCCTCCAGCACAGCCCAGCTCCAGCTCACAGGAGGACCACTATTGAGTCAATCATTCCCCATCCTGTCTCACGTAACTGGGTATTTCTATCCCTGTACAGTGCTTCTAAGCTTGTGTCCTGGTTGGCTGGGTTTTTGTGTTTTTGTTTTTGGGGGTTTTTTTCCCCCAAACCATTCCTCCAGTTAGCCAGGGCAGCTCTGAACTTTAACCCTGCCCTCCAAGGAGCCTGCAGCCCCCCTTCATGCTCCCTATCCTATGTAAATTGAACTGCTGCTCTCTCTGCTCCATCAATCATTTCAATAATGAAAACAATGAGTATTACCAAAGCAAGGGCAGACCCGTGGGGAATCTCACGCACTCCAGTCTTGCAGTTTTAACAGCAAATCATGAATAACTACTTTGACTAGTGCCTAGTGAAATTCTGTGCACCCACATTTACAGACCAGCTGACTAGACACCCAACCCGCTTCAAAGAAAGCTGTGTTAGAAAGCATCCAAAACTCCCCCTTTAAAGAGGGAGTAATTTCTGTCAGATAGGGAGGTCCAATTACACTGTCACAGGCGCTGTTGGAAAGTCTTTGCTAAACACTGCCATAAAAATGTAATGCATGCTGATAAGAGGAATAGGAGGGTTGATAACCAAGCTTTAGGATGACAGGAAGAACTTCAGCTGAATTGAGACAGCAGGAGCCTGACTTGCTTCCAGCAAAAGAGAGGCTTGGAAGAAGCATAATGAAAGAGAGTATAAAAATTACAGGAATTTTAAATTTTCCATTAACTGCTGCTGATTTAGCAGTTAAAGAAGATACTATCACACAGGTGTGGGTTTGTTTGATTTTTTTTAATAAAATCAAAACATTTTCTTAGCTCTTCCAGATGTTTTTTGAATTGGTTTCCTTACTACACCCTAAAAGCCAATCCTGCTCAGGGATCACAAACAAACCAGACAGATACCAAAGACCATGGCTCCCAACACCCTGATAAATGCTTTAATCAATCACTGAAAACATCCCCAGCCTCACATCACCACTAGGAGAAGCAAGTGGCAGTGGCTGGTGCCTGAAACAGGGAGAAAGGGTAAGTTCCATGGAAAGTGAAAGGTGAGGCAACTTTCCAACACCGGCTCCCTCTGCTTGCCAAAATAGCAATGCCCTGCCCACGCCTCACTCCTACTTCTGTGGAAGATGCGCTTGCTTCCCAGGAGAGTTTACTCTTGCAATGCAGATGTGCTTCACTGAGGCAATCACACTATGTTGCATAATGCAACACAGAATTAAACAGTATATGCTATTTGGTGCATTTTTAAAATGTAAACCATAAGTTACTGTGGAGCTCAGTGAGCTGCCAAGAATGTTAACGCTATGATTTTAGCAGGAAGAATACATCATATCCTCCTCCTCCCACAGGTTACTCCAGTCGTAATTTTGCAAGATCCTTTTGTACTTGTCAGTAAAATACAAAGTCTACGTGACTTTCATTTTGATTTTTGGTGACTTCAGGTATCATCACCTCAGGACCTGATACAGCCACACCAGTAGCAGAAGCACGGCAACTCTGGGAAGAACCTGACAGGTGACTACACCAAGGTCCAGAGAGTTGAACCCTTCACCCCATGTCCTACAAAAGAGGGTTAAAAAAAAAAAAAATAAATAAAATCACAAACAGAACCTGCAACCAAACCCTTTCAGTCCTCTACCTGAACACTGCAGATGATGAGGCATACTTTGAATAAGAATATACACACATTTAGATTCTTCTTAGTTTTCAGGAGTTGCACTGTGCCATTCCTCTTTAGAGGAATACAGGTCTTTTCTAAAATACATTATGCATAACCTAGTTTTCCACAGCAGAAAACTCGCCAAGGGAATACTGTTTGCTCATACCAGAAATGTATCCCAAAATTACAGTAATTTATAGCCTCATTTTCATTGACAAAAGAAATAATATCATTCTCTTCTGACAAATATCAGTACACTGAAAAAGTAATGAATAAATGTCTATAAACAGGTATCAAATAAAGCAACTATCAATCACTGCAACAAAACTTTAATTAAATCATATGTTAAACAAAAAAAGACTGAAGTAAAAACAAGCCAAATAATCTGAGATCAAAATAAAAATCTGTCTATCATGCCAAAGCACAATTCAAGAGCACTAAAATACCATAACCCATTATGCAGTCATCTAATTGTTAACTGTAAAGCTCCAAGTCTGCAAAATTAAGATAAACATAGAGATTCAGGAAAGAACTTTAGCATATAGTACTTTTTACATACATAAAATACATGCATATTTTAGAAAAATATTTTATATGACTGAGTAGAAAACTATGGAACTGATCACGTACACCTCTACACTGATTTCTTCTTAAGAGACAGAAAGAGATCTGCACTGTTCACATTTTAGTTTTACAAATCAAATCAGCATTCAACCTAAGCTGAATACATATTTCTGGAGACACATCAGAAAGAACCCTGAGGATTAGTCCTAAGACAAAAGGATGAGGGAGTTGCTTGCTGTCATCCTGCCAATTTTCCAGAACAGAAGAGTTAGCAAATGAGGCATAAAAAGATGTGAGCAAAGAAACTCATACCTGCTAAAAATGCAGGAATATCAGGTGTGCAAGAAAATGATAGTAAGTAGTATCAGGCCAATTCGCAAGAACTGCTGACCAGCTGAAAGTCCTTTTGGCCTCATCAGGAAATATTTAGCATGCTTAAGGCTAGTTAAACTTAAAAGCCATCATAATTTAATGCTATAAATTAAATCTGAATATTCAGCACTTAACTTTTTAAGCCTCTGACCTTCTACTGGAATCAGCAGAAAGGCACCAGCACGAGCTAAACCTCTAGTTACATTAAGAAAATCTACCTGTATACCTCTGTTTCTATCCGTTATCAAACACTTCTTTTTTTCTATTGCTTACAGTGATTGTGATAGCACTATCAAACATACCTATCTTACTGCTGTAGGAAAAGCCCAAAAGCTCCCATTCTAGGCTTTGAAAATCATTAATGCAGCTGGCGGCTTTCAGAGTGCATCAACAAAGGGAGAGCATTGTTCAAATGTGTGGGTACATGCACACACATGGGCAGGGAAAGTGACAGAGGCAGACAATATATACTGTAATTCTCTGAACATGAATGCGGCAACCAACCACATTTAGGGCAGATGGACAGTCATGTTACAGTAGTGTGGAGTCAACTGTGTTAGTTACATATCTGGCAAGGTGGGGTAACAGGTTTCAGATAGCAAAGACTGCCTCTGGGGGAGAAGGAAAGCAAAGGCGAGGATGAGGAGTTTTGCACCTGCCTGGAGATACCTTAGAAGTAATTTTAATTAATCTGATATATAAGATATAGAATACATATTTTAAAAAATAACAAAAACCAGGAAAATAAATAAATCAACTGAAGAACAAAAGGCTTAACTTACTGAATAAGACAGCACTTAAAGAGGTTTCCCCACTTTCCCTGCTGCAAAGCACTTCAGAAAAATTCAGCCACTGAGCTACTGCTTTTCTTGACCTTTTTGCTGAAAGAGAGCAGAGTAAAAACAGGAAACAGCTAAAACGATATGCATTAAAGATGCTTCATGTTAGGAAAGTCTTTTGAGTCACTCTTTCAAATTCATTCTGTGTCAGATTTGCTAATAAAACGCTTGCTAAAGACTATCTATTAACAGGAGCCCCAGTTAAAGCAAGCATATTGCCTCTCAGCTGTTGCAGCAACACCGTACACACCATACGATTCAGCTGTGTAGCATTTGCATTTGTTGCTGGTTTTCCACACCCAAAAGCTCACCGCATGTCTTATGATTAATTTATAATGCCCTGAGCCCCAAGCAGATTCCCTCTGCTGATTGCCCTTTTCTTAACAATAACACAAATAAACATGGAAATAAATCTATTGTCTAAAGAATCCTTTCACTAATTCTGTTCTTTGATGGTTTGGTTGATTTAGTATAGCTAGGAATCAAGAGTGAAGTGGATCATAGCTTAATATAGAGCGTGGTTAATCTTCCCTTTGCATAATGCTGGTACACTATGGCCCAAATACCAGAGATTTATTTGATGTGTACATGCTTTCAAGCATTAGTAAACAAGTTGCAGCCCATTATGAAAAAAGAGCAGATCCAAATAGTTGCGAAGCTCTTTATGTACTAGATAGACCAGGCAGTGCAATATACTTACTTCTGCTTGTGTACTAGCTTTAAAATTTTTGGACACTATTTCATCATGAAATATCACTTTAAAAATATGACTAAAAATATGGTTGAGATCACTTCCTATGTCCTGATGCACTATTGTTTGAATCACAACAAAACTGAGCAAGAGGCGCCGTCTTCTTTTTCTCTTTTTCTTCCTTTAATTGATTTTATTACTCGTAACATAGCCAAAAAGTGGAAGAACATATACTAGAGCCTCAGAAATGTACAAACACATTAATTCCCATGGAAAAACAGAAAGGTTCTCTCACTTCTCATTTCTTATTCTTCCACTACTTTGAAGAATGTTACAGAACATAGAGGAGTACTCTATCAAACATCACTTAATTTTTTACTACTTTACAAGACCTACTGAATAAATTACCACAGTACAGTCTCTAACTAAAACATTTTGGTTGTTGTTCATGCACAAATTAAAACAAATTGGTCCTTTAGAAGCTGGTTGTAAGAGCAAAATATTAACTTCAATAAAAATTATTTTTAATAATGAAGTTCCAAGCAATGCTACAGTGGAAGCACTTAAAGTGCACAGAAGTTATTTGCATGTGGCAATGCTCCCTGGATAAAAGACCCAGTGTGAGTCTCCATTTTTTTAACATACATAGGCAAAACCCACGCAAGGTGTACTGTTAGGTATCAATAAACCCCTCTTCCAATATAGTGCACTTTTCCTACCTAGGAGAAGAACCACGATTCCATGCACAGGCACCAGCTTCAGAGGACAGGACCTAACTCCTAGAACTCTCATGTACATATGGGATTTTCAGCAAGTCTCCCAGTGTTTATACTACACTCACTGGCCCCCCACACAAGCTACAACTGTATATCATCCATCACTTGCCATCTCTGGCCTAGATTTTATCCTGTTCTGTGCTGAACGCTAACTTGGGATGACTCAGGAACAGTTGCCTCTGATTTTTCCCCCCCTTATAAATAAAGAAGCAACAAGAGAGTCAAAGTCGGGGCTGGAGACAGGAAAGACTCTTCAGACAGCAATTCAACCCTCATCTATAAAGGTACAGAAAACATACACTTGTGGAGCAAGCTGTTCAGATAAAGCCTCAAATCATGGTGGCAACTATCAAATGGACATGAAAGCATATGCCTGCGAAAGAGGTGCTGTGAGAACAAACATATCAGTGACTGAGAGACGCCAGGATACCACAAAAAAGTAACACAGTAAAAACAGAGGATGCCAATGTCTCAGATAAGCAGTTATGGCCATGTTTACTTAAACTGTTCTGCTGAGCTGTTCCCATTTCAGGCAGAAAACTTTGATTTAAGGAAGAGACTTGCAGTTCTGTCTTGATTTTTTTTCCCCCTTCAAAGCATGAAAGAACTTCCTTTTTCAAAACCGATTTAACAAAGTTTATATCCAAACCCTCTCAGTCCCAAAAATGTCAGATCTGAACTCTATTGAAAGCAGCAGTTAGTGCAGCCAAACGTTCCAACAGTAGATTTAATAGCCTATAATATTTCTAATGCCCTACTGCGTGAAGTCTATGATCTGGAAAACCAGTCAAGCACACCCATCCAAGAGCAATGCTGCAGGGAAGACTCTTATCTCCCTTGGCTATGGCCCTCTGCCACCACTGGCATGAGCAGACCAGGGACCCTCCAGCTGCAGAGAGCAGGTACACAGACCACCTCTCTGGCAAGAGGAAGCCTGAAGGAAGCAGACAAATTAGAAATGAAAGTTGTGCCAAGCACGCAAGCATAGAGCTGCTGTTTCAAACTTCAGTTTTATGGATGTGTTTTATTACTTGATTTTACTGGATCCTCCTTCTCCTAGCCTACTGATTCCCTCATATCACTTACAGTTCCTCCCATCCATTTCTACCTCACATCTTTCAGGCTGGAAGATTGCTCAGATTAGCTTCCCTAGTTTAACTACTAACTCTCTTGCCGCCAGTGAGGACCAGAGCAGGCATCTGCCCTGAGCTCAGGTATGAGCAGCCTGCACACCAATCTGTAGTTTTCCCTAGATGGCCTAAAGAATGCTTCAGAAAAACATTTTGATGCAGAGTTCACAGTTGCTGGTTGTGGCACCGGAAAGTAGAGTTCATGCTGTCTCCTGACAAAACAGCACACTGCATGTTCTTCTATGTAAGGTGTACATGTAGGAAAGTAAAATGCTTCTTTTAGTATTAGTATTAGCGAAGCAGAGACAGCTTCCTGGTACCTATTACAGCTGACTGGAAGCTAAAATGATACTAATTATACAGTTCATTTGAACTCCAGCAAGGCTCCATGAGTTCTAGCATGAAGAGCACTGCCTGAGCAAACCCCCTGGCAGGCACCTCCCTGCCACCACATGTGGGCAAGGCCCATACCAGGGGTACACAGCCAGGAAGGGCAGGCAGCTTTCCTGCCTGCCCCGTGGACACAGCCCACTGCTACTCCTCTGTCACCCTGCACCACAGCACCAACAGGCACAGGACAGGAGCAAGGCTGTCCCCATCTAAGCAAGAATTTATTCTCATCCCATCAGATTTCTAAGCATCAAACCTCATGCTGAAGAGCATTCTTCACTCTCTTGCCAGCCTGACTGTTCAAGGTTAAGCAAAGGTACAGATGACTCTGCAGCTCATTCCACGTTATCATGCCAGTGGGTTGATGTGGATTTGCAATGAAGCAAGAGAGGCAGCACACTTAGATATGAACCAGGCTGAACTTTCAGGAATGGTTTCTCCTGTTTCAGGCCCATCCACTAGCAGTTCAGTGGAATTTTTAAAGAGCAGTCAGAGACAGTGCAAAAAAAAAGGCGGGGGGGGGGCAAGTAGAGAGAAAAAAAGGATTATTTGCATATATCTAAATAATGAAATGAGGCGTTTTTCACTTCCATGCTTCAGTAGCTCAAAAATGGCCAGGAGAGTATTATCATTTAGTACAAGGTATGACAAATGGATTGGATTCCCACAAATACTAACACCAACAGTTTATTCTCTTTCATAACGAAAAAAAGCAAAAAATATTTTATTCCAAAGGATGATTTTGCCAGCAAACTCTCAAGTTCTCTGAAAACAGCCATAACTACAACACTGCTCACAGAACATTTGGTAACTTAACAGAAGATGCTGTATGTTAAACATTAGTTTTTAAATAGATTCACTAAGCTACCCTACTGTGTTTTAGAAGTCACCCCATTTAAATACTATATTAGATCAATAAAGAATTTTGGATAAGAAAAACTGCACATATAGTCAAAAACAAGGACAGAGATGCTAATTGACTTAAAATGAATGGGAGAAAAGCAGAAAAAAATTACATGAAAATGTTTAATTAATATTCTAAGAAACAAAGAGCATACCAAAAAGATAACTTTTATGATCTCTTTTCACCTGCAGAAAGGCTGAGCAGGCTTTCAATCTTTTTCCATTTGCAAGCTCCCTAAGGTAATTTCCCTGATAAAAGTGAAGCCCACCACAGAGCAACTGCACCAGCTGACAGCCAGCTTTGTTTCTTGAGTCCCTGCTCTTCAGAGGCAGGCTCCAAACCAACAAGTTCACAGACCATAGTCACTGGTCCCTATTGCCACCACAAACCAAAAAATCACCATTACCTTGAAAACCAATTAACCCACGTAGCCAGAAACACTCTGCTGCTGACAACCTCGAGTGAGGGCTGTAGCAAGGAGTTCTCTGCCATTATGCACACTCAGTGCAACACTGTTGCATCCAGCTACCCTAAAGAGGCAGCATTCCTAAAGATAGAGAAATTTAGGTATTAGATACTATGCAACATTTGGGGTGTATTTAAACAAAAACTCCGGACTTAGCAATTAATTGCCTTAATATTTTCTGGGCATCCTGAAACCATGCATAAGGTGAGTAGCCCTGACATCCGTCATTCCTCCTTCAACCACACCCCAGCTGCACCACTGGCATCGAGAACCGACAAGCTCTCAAGAAAAACCTGACCCTGCAGCAGCACAGAGCAGCAGAAAAATCCCCGTGAGAAGCAGCTGCCACTCCAGTGCAGTAGCATCACCGTGTCCCACAAGCAGGGAACACCTCACCCACAGCATGTCCATGTGCCATCACTCCAGGAACCCAGGAGTCCCTGGGGCTCAGAAGGGCAGACAGGGCAGTGCAGGGGCAAGCAGCCAGCCCTGAGCCCATGGATGCTTGGGAGGACATGGGTGGTGGAGTTCCTCCAGAAGCCCTGCAGCCAGGGGTAAGCCCAGGGCCCTTTCTGACCCCAGGGGCTTCAGGAAAGACTCAAAAGGCCCTGCCAACAGCAGCTCATGGAAGAGTAGAGTGAGGGCAGGAGATACCCCTGCATCACTGTCCCCAGGAGAGTCAAATGCCCAAAACACAATGGACTTGCTGAAGGTAGGGAATGAATTTATCACTGAAGCTAGTGGAATTCCTGCAGGAGTAAGATACAGGTGTAACGAATACATCGCTATTTAGTGCTCTTTATCGCACAAAAAATCCCCCAAAATACCACATACAAAACAGCCTCATCAAAACGCAACAGCGAAGGGCAGGCAGGAGCAGATGGGAAAAATTAAAATCTAGTCATCTGCACCCAGGCAGTTCCCAGTCTCTGAACAGCAAACAGGCACCTGAGATCCCAGCTTTCACAGTGTAAACGTGAAAGAGCCCTAGCACCCCCATAACTCACCCTCAGAGGCTCCAAAATGTCCCCCCGGGAAGGACATCTCCCATGGTTTGAATCCCCTACTCCCAAGGGTTCACATGTAATCAGGCAGCTCTGATCAGAGGCCTGAGCAACTTATCTCTCCTCAGCCAAGTGATGCCAGGTGAAACATTTCCAGATTGAATTGCATGAGGCTCTCTGGCCTTGCACGCACCTCTTCCTAGCTGTTTCTCCATTTCTCCAAAAGGCTTCAGTACTTCACACATATTAATGAACAGTACAGCTATAATGTTAAAAAACAATTTCTGGATCACAGTCCTGACTATAAGGTTTTAAAATCACTAGCTGTCAAACTCACTCCCAAGCTAAAGATTCAGCTTTGAAAGCAAATGCTACTAATTATTTAGAAGAGGAAGGCTGTGGACAGTTACACCTCAGGGCATTTCCAGAAAGAACAAATTTCAAAAAGCAAATTCACAAATTCCGCAGCATATATAATTTGAATATCTAGTGCACATCCTGGCCATATACCATATTGCTAGCAAGTACCACAGTGCAAACAGTTTTTTCAAGGCTACATATATCCCCAGTGACGCTTTAGAACGTAGTTTTAAACAATAACACAAAGATAAAAGCATTTGTATATGGCATGCTTTGGAGCAGCTACCATATGCTCTGTCAATAATCTATGGATTAATAGGGCCCTGATGCACAATAACACATTGGCCACTCACAGCTCCATGGAAGATTATTCCATTCACCATGACAATTAGCTGAGGTTTACGCATATGTCGCAATTTTTCATTCATATTTTTAACTTAGTCAGCTCTAAGACACTACTGTTGGAGTTTAGGGTTTTTTTCTGTAATTCTTAATTCCTTTAAGGTCTGATTCTAATTCCATTAATTTGCACTAACATCAAGGAAACAGCACTAAATCAGAAGATTAACAATCTATTTCTACGTTCCTTTGAGCAGCTATAGTACAAAATTTTAAAAAATATATATTCATTTAACCTATTATCCTACTACTGATAGTAGATGCAGCTGATACTCTGGGAAACAGTTGTAGAAATAGAGGAAGTACAGGATATTAAAAAAAAAAGCAATTTGTTTCAGTATGATTACTCCCAGTTTGGGCTGTGTTTCTGGGCAGTTCAAAAATCAAGACACTTTTCTAACTTGGCATTAGGAACAGGCAGTAAAATAGATCCATATAATCATCTGCAGCAGCAACCCATCTTGTAACAGGCTAAAGTCTCACAAGAATTTTATTTTCTTGGATTTTATTTAGAACAGAGGTCTAGATAGTCGGGTGATTAGCTGGCCACAAAATGAAATGCTACTTACTAGCTGCAGCCTAACCTAGGGTGTAGGAGGTTCACCTTCCACTGTTTGTAGCTCTAGACGCTCCCCATACAATCACCAGCATTTGTACCTGGGCAAAATTACTTCAAAACAACAACATACTAGAAAGCTTCCAAGACAACCTTTTCCATTCCCTCTGTACATGCTGTGAATCACCTTACAAACAGCACAGCCCCAGAGAATAAGACCTCCAATGTGTTACTATCTTATCCAGGTCTCCTTTGCGAAAATGAGATTGTGCCTAACAAATTTAACAACTCACTCGGGCAGGCCAAAATGCCATTGGCATCACCCCAGGGTCAGGAGTCTTCCCAGTTTTTACATGGCAGCAGGGGATTTGCATTTCTTAATAAAAGTGCTCTTGTTTCACCCTTTGTACAAGAATGCTGACGACTGCCAGGGACCTGTGATTCCCCAACATCCCCCTCCAAAATGTACCTCAGAGGGGTTGTTTCCATGTAGGTTACCACCACTGAGATGCAAAGGCTTTGCCATGGTTCCAGTGAACTGCCTGACTACTTCTACCTACAGAGGCAACACACAGCGAAAGGGAGCTGCTTACACCCGGCAAAGCAGAATAGTGCCACTTTGGCATAAATATGTTGCAGCACCTACAGCTGTAAGTATTTAAATATTTCAGAAGGTAAACTGCATCTTGGTTTTGGTCGGTTGGTTTTTAAATACATACCTATCTTTTTAATTTGTCTGGTAAGCAATTTGTGCAGAGAGAAGCATTATACAGTGCAAAAGTACGCTAAAATTGCATTTGCATTCTAAAGATAAAAATTACCATTAATCACATCTGAAAATAAGAGTCTGAAAGCACAAGATATATTTTTGAAGGGAAAAAGTGGTCAACTACCAAAACACTTTCAGAAAGGAGGCTGACAAACTTTTGCTTCCTGTCCTGAAAAAAATAAAACTCCTTTAACTGGCTTGTACATAGCTAAACAGCTAGAACCAAACTGGTGCAGCCTATATTACCAACACAATGTCAAAAATGTGCTCTACATACTCTATTGACAAGGAATTTTGGAAAGCAAGGTACCTATCAGCACTACCACCAGCTACGTGACTTACCAAATTATCTGCATAACAACATGATTGCCAAAAGGCACCAAGAGATTTCTCAACAGGGGGGACCATCCGCACCAGCACTGCACTGCAGCAAGTGACAGAACAGAAACATTCCTGTTCCTTTGCATGGGCTTGGCTTGGGCTGGCCTCTTCTGCTTGCAAAGTAATTAGCAATTTTCACCAGTCTCTATCTTTACTTTGTATACTCTTTGAAGGAAGTTTGTTACACTATGAATACAAAGAGGACACAGTCCTTGGACTCCATCATGTAGGTAGGCTGAAACTTGCTGTGTATTTGTATGTGAAGTGCTGTATTCTGATCTCACCACATATTGCTACAAGAACCAAGCAAGCCCTAACAAACTTATAGTAAGGGATTGTGCACACACTCATATGCACGTAGACATGGAGAGAGCAAGCTTGCTTGTTAAAAAAAAGGGAAAGTTAGCCCTACTTTATGCTTATAGAAAAGAATGGTCTCCCTTTAATAGAGCAACCCATAGCCAAATCTCAACCTTACAGAAGATAACTTACAATACACCTCAAGCAAGTTGGTAAATAGATACCAAAGACCCCTATGCTCTTTTCTTGAACCCACATCCACTCACACATTTGTATAAGTGAATCCAAAACACTTTGTAGCCCAGTGCTATTAGTCTTTTTTGAAACAGTTTTCATCAAACCGGCAGCGGGGGATGAAAGGGGAAGAGAGAAATGACAGAGACATTTCTTCGCTTCCAACAATACCTGCACAGATATTCCCAAAACTGGATATAAAATGCCCAATCTTGAAAGGTAATTTTGCCCCAGTTTTCAAAAGGTCTTTTTTTGACCTATCTGAAGGGCTTTAAAACTCTTCTGTCTTTATCTGATGAAAATGCTGTCCTACCTCCTGCAGTCCTGGCATTCTTTGTGGTGAAACTGTTTCAGTATCAATATTAATATTCAAATGTCAAGTTTGTGACACTACATTTCCTGTTGCTATTTAAAACTGTCAGAACCATTATTATCCATGAAATACGAAACAGTAAATTTTTGCTACTTGCTTACAATTTCAGCAGCCCTATCTGGGACAGAACAGCACTTAGAGGAGTCACATGCCATTTTACACAGAAATGTATTGTTCAGCTTTTCTAGAAGTACTCCTGCATTTGCTCAAATTTGCTTTTGTTGTTTCTAGCAAAGCTACACATTTATTCTTTTTGTGAAGCACAACAGCACCCTGAATAGCTATCAAATTTATAGCATCTAGTATTTCAGATTTTTGTTCCACATATATTCCCTATCTGATAGCAACTTTTACATATAGTAAAGTGCTGAGGTTTTTTGTTTGTTTGTTTTTAAGATTTATAGAATAGTAATTCTGTCCTTTATAGATTCTACTGCTCTTAAAAAGATTTTGGCTTTTTTTTTTTTCTTTTTTTCCCTTGTTTCAGTATTTAGTTGAGTCTCTTTCTTTTGTAATTACCTAGACTGTGGTCACGCATCTTTGGCTATAAGGGGTATTTTTATTGTAACACGTAGGTGTCTTTAAAAGCAACATACATTAGAGCTGCACAGCTGAAAATGTACCCAACTGTCACTCCTTTCTACCAAGTTGCCAAAGTTTTGGAGAAGCTTTTATATAATAGTACAACCTTAAAATAATGAATTCATAATAATCCATATACAGAAAGATGCATGTTAATTAGATACTTTTTTCTCCATGACAGGGAACAGCTTTATGAGGAAAGCAAAAAAACCCTGCATCGAGGCTTCCACTAACAGGGAACACAATAAACTGTAGATCAAAATGAAACATACGAAACATCTTAAGGAAAGCTTTATTTTCAGTATACGGCTTGATGATACCATAAAATACTTTGGTATTATTGTACAGGTCAGTTATTTCCACTGTTCTTCCCTCCAAAACTGGAGGGTGATTTCAGAACGTGCATGCTTCTTTCAGTCTTAATTCACTCCAAATCTGAGTCAAAGGGGTCTGATCCTAACACTCCAAAAGTCAAGAAGAGAAACGCCAGTGGGAATGGGGCCTAAAACAACATGTCTACAGTAGTCAACAACTCTGAGTTATATAAATACTTGTTAATATATCTATATTGACTGGTCATCAACATTTCCATTATAATCCTTGTACTTGGGGATGTCTGTATGTTGGATGCTACCAGTACTACTTCTTGCCAGTAAGCTGAAAGGAATTATTTTTGAGTTACAAGGAATTATTTGCAGACACAAGGCACTCCATCTCCTCTGGAGACCTACAGACAACTAACAGAACCCTCACTTTTTCACATAAATCAATAGGATACTACCATCTTCGGCTCAATTCCAGTCTACCTGCTTTGCTACAATGTGCTTTTGCAGGGCCATAAAAGGAAGCTTCGGGTTTGTTTCAGGAAATCAAGGGCTACCAGATTTTTCATGTAGTATGTCATCATGTGAAATCATCAGGGCTAGAAATGCAACAATGAAGTTTAAACAACAGCTTGTGAATAATGTGCCTTGCAATTCTTCTTCATTCTGTTTACACTGCATTGAGAGTTATAAATGAAGTAATAAACAGCAAAACCTAGTCTGCCAAAATAAGGAGCCTCTCACAAATGCTTTTAGAAAAAACAGATGGGGTAATACTAACATCACAACAAGTATCCTTCCCACTCCTATCAGCAAAACCATCCCTGAATTTGATCTCCTGTTGCACTAGGAAGGACTGTTATGTTTGTCTACAGCGCCTCAGCACTATTACAGCTGAACTCGTTATTTTAAAGTGTTTGAAGTACCTTGAGCATAACGGAAAACCAAATTCCATTAGACAATATGCAATTCATACTAATGTTAATTAATTCACATTCAAAACGTAAGCTGAAGCTGTTCCAAAAAACTCATTATGGTATATTTTGAGAAAAAATACTGGGAGCAAAACACAAAGTTTGGCTTAGTTTAACCAACCAACAATTTCATGTATCTTTCTAAAATGATCCCAAGTCTTCCCTGTCCTTCCTACTCCTGGAATGAAGCTAATATTAGGCCCACTAAACTACACGGATCAAGAATCAGCTCTAGAAGTAATTCTTATTTCCGCAGCAATCTATTGTTAGGGGTCCCAATACTAACAGGTTTTAAAAGCAATGTGATGTGAGTGGAACTGCTTCACACACTACTTGAGCAGTCTAGCTGAAAGAATGGGCATACGTGTTGCCCTTCGCTTTTACAGCGAAATATGGTTATTCCTTCTCTTGCCCTTCCAGGACTCCTCTGGATCTGCTCATTTCTCTTTAGCCCTGCCCTGGAAGCTGAATCATGCAATGGACAGGCATTTGCAAAATGGTCCTACCACTACCCCCCTCGAATTTCCAACAATTTGCCCACATAAGATACAACCCTGCTGAGGAGAACTTACTCTGAGACTACAGAGCACTCTGCTCCATAGAACCTGGGCCAGAAACAGCACGACACACACCAGTAGGTAACACTAGCTAAGTGAGGTGAACCCTATGTGGAGGCTCATGACAGTCTTTCTCCACGGTCGAGGCTTCTCAGTATTTTTTCTGAGGTACAAACACACAAAGTTTATGCACTTATGTTGTCAGGTTAGCAGCTCTGCTCTCAGTAGTAACCACAACTTCTTTTGAAGTCTTCAACTGAAGTTAAGAGATGACCCAGGTCAGTATTCACACATCACACGCCACAGCTTTTCTCAAACACAAGGAAAAAAAAAAACACCAGTAACAAAAAGCCTAGCTACAGAGTAAACACCACTTACACACACCACAAAAGCTCTTATTTTCCGTGCCCATCCAAGAACACAGATTGTCCAAAGACTGAATACTGGCTTTCCACAATGGACCTCTGAGCCCATATGAGGGTCTCAGCTCCCTGCCAGCCTGCCTGCTCCCAACAACCGGGCACTTGCACGTAACAGAACTGCCCTCAGCCAGCTCCAGCAATGCACTTAGCATCCAGACAGTGGCTTCTTTTCATTCCACACCTTCATGTACAGGCCTTTGTAAAACACACACACAAAAACTTTACTAGTATGGAGGGAAATCAGTGCCTACATCTGCAAAGCACCGTGTTGCTAGCCAGAGACAAGGAGCACACAATCCGACGCTGAATGACTGCCAGCAAGGAAGAGTCCCAGCTTAAGGCCTCGAAACCGCCTGGAAAGCTGTTGCCTGGCTGATTACATCCCCACTGAAAGGGTAAGGCTTCGGAGCAGCGTGCACAGCAGATTAGACGCATGGCTCCCAGCACCGCTGACAGAAGCTGCAGAGCTGAGCCGACACACGTACTCTGCAAGTACACCCTGGTGTGTACTCGCACTGCAACGCGCCTCCGAGCGACACTGCTATGAAAATAACTGCCACTATCAGTGAAACTGTAGCCCACAGGCAGGGACCATAAAAACATACTGAACTCCCTCCGAAATGAACTGGTCCTTAAGAAAATTTAGACACCAAGTGAGAGTTGTGGTAAACCTCCCATAAAAAAACAAACACCACCCCCCCCCCCACAAACCCCACACCACCCCACAC